>JAIPRL010005627.1:0-31172 GCA_025469235.1 Pemphigus obesinymphae
CAAACCCGGAACCCGGAAAAAATTAAAACCGTTTTTTAACCACGTATCAGAAACCCGGAAAAATTTTAACCGGTTTAAACCCGTAACCCGAAACCCAAAAAATTTTAACCCGTTTTGACTCCCTGGTTCTGAGGAATAAATGAAAGAACGGTTTATGTTATATATTATGATACAATGATATACACAGGGTCGTGGAGAAAAAATTGGGGCCCTGGGGTAGTCACCTATGGGCACCTCTTTAACCTCATATTTTACATACATGTTCGGTATTTCTAATTAAAAATTAAAAGATAACATTATTTGATATCATATTTTTATTTGTTTGTAAAAATTTTAAATGTTTTGCACATTTTATTTATTATTTACAAATGTGTTTTTCTAGATTTAGTTGAAGAGAATGCTAAGGTCCTCGAAATTAAATTGTCTAGCCAATATCAAAATATAAGCACAGAGTTGCTAGTCCTGAAACTCTAGTTTCTATCGAGCAGGTTCAATTAAAATTTATTATTCTTGCTAAAACACTGAATGCTCACCTTTTTTGCTCATGGGGGCCCCGAATTTTTTCGAAAATTCTATAAAATCATATTTTTTTTTGTTTTTCAATATAGAATTTATAATAATATTCTACCAGATGGTTGGATCCAACAACCTACACAATCTCTTACAGTCATTTTGCTTGATTTATTTTTATTTTTCTTACAAATGTTATACGGACCTCCCCGAGACTTTTATAGACTTTTCTCTCATGCATACAATTTTACAAATGTATAAACAAGTAAAAATATTTCCACGTGTTGATTAATCCTCTCAATTTTAAGGGGTATACTTACCATTAAACCAGGTATTCGGTACAAATGAACAATAAGTTATACAATTATGTTTTCGACATGTAAGTTTCGCTGATTCGTATTAATTGTTCGTGTTGCCAGTTTTCATTCACGTAGCGAAATTGTGCGTTATGCTGATATTAGGCCTTTCCGTGATCAACCGTGAAATTGCCGCCAATTGTGTTATGTTATATTATAGACGTTATTTAATATTTTTTTCCCAATTTATTAATGAAACTAAAAGGCCACTGTTGTTTTCTAAATATATTAAACGAATTATGTCACAAACTTCTTTGAAAATCAGTATAGGTACGTTTATACGAGTTTATTCCATTTTAAACGAATTTTCAAATGTTTTCCAGCGACTATTGTACATAGTTTGATCTTGTCTTTTTATAAGAACCAATTTTAGATAATAATTTATATTGAAAATATAATATGTAGATCATTCGAACAAACGGAGAATTGTCAATAGTCAATATTATCGATTTTTTCGTGAAATTCGTTTACGATGTTTTTCGTAGTCCCGTATGATTCGCGGAACACGCTTTAAAACACTAAACGATATAAAAAAAAAAGTTTTCTTTGGGGTATCATGTCTGTCAAGTTGTTTAGATTTGGTCTTCGATACACCATTGGAGCACAATATATATATATGAACACGAATCGAAATAAAATTCTTATAAAGTATAATATAAGTAATGTGTTTTTTGTTTGCTATTTAAATGATAAATTAATATGCAAACACAAACACACGTTATACACAAATATAGTTATAAAATTGCTAGTAAGCAGAGTTCATGAAAAACCATAAATACAAAACTATAAACGTAAATCTGAATAAAACCGAGACTCTAATTTTGTTCTGTTTGCTGCGAATAAATTAATCGTATATTTGAAGGTGATTCTGTGTATACCATTCACCAAAATGAGTATATACTTATCTATTAGTACGATTCGATGATTTCTCTCATAAATTTTACAACGAGAGAAATATTATATTCACTGGGTTACAAAATATTATAAATAATATAAAGGATTATTAACGTTTTTTTTTTTTTTTAGAGTTTCAGAATTTTGATTAGTTTTATTGCACTCGAAAAGATAGAGAATTACGTAGGAGAACATTGAGAACATTTATTTTCATCGTAAATTGTGATTAACTCAAATTTGTCGGAGTCGAATAGTATTCTTTACTTATCAAAACTAGGTAAATTTAGGCGAGTAACAGTGAATTATGGTACAAGCGGTAATAATTTTCCACTCTCGTTTGACATTAATAGGTGATTAGAGTACGGTTAAGATGATAATAAAAAATACAAATTGTCAGAAAAAACCATATGTATTTATACATTTTACAAACGGTATTATCAATGTTTTATCCAATGTAAAAGTCGATTGTGATATACGTTTTTTTTTATTGTGGTTTCATTTATTTATTTTGGATATAGGTACTTACGTTTAATGTTTTAACGTAATATTAGTCGAGAAGCAAATTGGATCCAAATATTTTTATAATATTTTCCGATTTGACGAAATTATTATAAATTATATTATAAAGTTATTTAATTTATATACATGAATTTACAGTTGAAGTGAAAACTCTTCACGATCAATAAGGTGATAGTTGCGTTGGTTTATTCTCGTCTTTAGATGAAATATACATATGTTAACCGAGTTCCCAACATTTCTTAAATAATTGTATATTGTAAATAGTTTGTAGGAGTACCAACTGTTATACTATTAATTTTTTAATTTTGTGTTTTTTCTAAAAAGTAAAAGTAGTACCTCGTACGTCGGGTGTTGGTAGGGATATAAGCACTTCGTTTAGCGGAATGAATATTTTTGAAGGATGTATTGCATTTAAAAATAAAAAATCATTGCAATCAATAATACTATATTCTGAGTGGAGCTTAGATGTAATTATACATGACTATTAATGTCAGTTATTTATCTAGTATGTTTAACATTGCATACTGTAAGAACAAACCTATGAATAAATGTAATTGAATGTTATCTTGTTTATAATAAAATACAATTTTGAATTTTATATAACTATATTAAATAATAAATTTTAACACATTTCATTTGAATCATGTCCTAATTAAATTAAGTAAGATGATGAATTTTAAGACAAGGTATTTCAGTTAAAATTCTGGTAGGTAACTTTCCGATAATAACTTGTTAAATTTTTTTAATTTTTTCGGTAATGTTAATAATGTTATTTATTTATTATCTATAATCTAATTGACTTGGTTTTTCATAATAAATCGTGTAAGATTTTAGATTTAATTAGTACGTTAAACAAACAATATTATATAATATTATCTATTAGCTTATTTATATTTTATAAAATATGAAACTATGTTTGCTTAATATATATATATATATATATATTTGTACGCATATTCAACAGTTTCGTTGATATCCAGAACAGGGTCAAAAGGAAGAGGCGTTAAATGGGTCGTAAAGACCCTTCTCTCAAGAAATAATTGAACAAAATGAAGTCCAGTCGGCACAAAAAGAAGATATTATAAATTATTCAGCATTTAATGAGCGCAAATCAGAAAATGGTTAATCACACTTTATTTTACTCATTTTGAACATTAAGTCGGCAAATACACTAATAAAATTTTCAAAAAGTCACAAAATTTTGAAATGTTTTGTCACTTTATTCAACTATTTGTATTTCATATATTCCGAATCAGGGCTAGTGCTAAAAAATATTTTTTTTTGGGGGGGGGGGGTTGTATTAAATATATAAGTTAAATAAATATTTTATAAACAATTTAAATTATTAAATTAATTTTTTAATTGAAAAATGTCTAAAAACTAATTTGAAAAAATATTGGAAATTTTAATAGCTTACGTGAGATTATATAGTAAAACAAATTCTCTGGTGATAAGTTTTTTAATCCATTTTTTTCGGAATTACGAAGATCTTTTATACTATAATAATAGACGTTGTCGACAAACTAATAGTTATTAAAATATTGTATCGAAAAATTTTAATATCGAATTAGAATTGTATTTGTTTTACGATGATATGTTTTTTATTTATTTTTTTTATGTCTGTACCCTAAAATTTTATAAGAAGAAGTGCTTCGACCATTACATGTAGAACTATTTTATGGTATCTTGTTGGTACTTTAAAGAGGTTATTTTTAGATTTTTTTTAATTTTTCCGATAAAAGCATAGGAAAAAATCTATTAAAAGATTAGCATAAAAATCAGTTAACAGGATTGTGGTAAAAGTTCTTCATAACTTAATTTAAAATTAAAATAACATTAATTTTAACCACAATCGTATATACGTAAAATATTAATACAAAAAACTTTTCGAACATTTTTACCCATTTTTAGGCTATTTATAGCAATATGCAAATTTCAGACATTTAATTCATAATAGGCTTAATTTTAGTTTTTAAGACTGGAAAATTTAATACAGTGTTAAAAGTATACCATTCTAGCTATATATAAAAAACATTTATAAATCGGTCAGTACAATAATTTTTAATAGCCATTAAATTTTTTTCAAAAATATTTTATATTTTGGTATGAAATATGTTCCAATTTATATAAATTATAGATCTATAAACTTAAAATTTTCAACAAAATCGTATATAAGTATATTATGAATGTATAAAGTTTTTGAGCATTTTTACCCTTTACTGGGAAATTTGGCGATCGGTCTTTTTTTAAAGTTATATCAAATTTAAATTAAGTAAATGATTTTATCATGTTTGTGTAAAACGTTTATTTTTATATTTTTCAACAGTGTTGAAACTGTTATAGTCTAATAGCAGTCAACGGTGTCATACGCGGCGTCTTTGGTTTGAATCTTTTTACATCCATCAACTTTTTTTTTGTTCATTATATTATATAATATTATCATATTATTTTATATTATTGGTATAATCTACAGTAATTATCAAGTATACCACCATAGCTTCGCCAAAATCGTTTTTTGGAACGAAAACCTAATTAGCATATTTAAATACACTTATTTTTACAATATTATTAAAAAAATAATGTCATAGTGTAATTAAATTGTGTTTTTTTAAATATTGTATTGAATATATCTTTAATACATGTCTGAAATACTAAATTTATAATATTTGTTTACAAAATCTTTTCAAGATGATACCACAATGCTTTTTTGGAAATATGATTTAAAACAAGTTCCAAATTTCAAATAGAATTTATGCTCTGCTCAAAATTTGATTAAAATTTTTTTTTAGTTAAAATAATAGTAGGTAAAACACTGAGTGCTTGTTGTAGGTACTGAAGCGAAATTCGACGTGTACAACGCCCAACAGTCGTAGTTGTAGCGTGTAACCTGTCAATATACGTACCGAAATTTCAAAACTAGTTTTAAACGATCGAATTATTAGTGCAGATAATTGGAATTAAAATAAAATTTAAATATTGTCTGGTTCTTTGTTAGAGACGTTATTTAGCATTTACACTGTTGTTTTGGTAAAATAAAAATTACAGGATTTTGAATTTTTTTTTTTTTTAAATGCATATCAAAACTATAATATGTTATAATAATATGCTATTATAATAATATGATATTATAATAATATGATATAATGTACAATTATATCAGTTTTCGATCGAAAATAATTATATTTAACTGGTACACGTAGTAACTATATAGAACAGGTATTTACTAAAATATTGACAATACATTCTAAAATAGCGTTTACATGAAACTTAAACCTATTTAATATTAAGTAATTTAATGATAAACATTGTACACGAAAGTATCAAGTGTCTTCAAATGATAAATTGGTTCCACACGTGGAGTTTTAGCTATTATGCGGAGCATGGGACTCTCGGGCACGTGTGTGTATTAATATTATCGTTACAAACTCGACACAGACCAATAAATCGTTTCGTTTGAAAAACGATTCAAACAGGTAGTGATTGTTCGTTTATAAGTTTACCTGTACCTATATCAGTTTTTATGCGAATAAATTATAGTTTACAGGTTTACGAATAGAATTATGTTCTCGTTTCATTTATACACCAAATTTATCGTTCAAGAACATACATGCTTTATATGGTCTACTGTTTTGAAAAGATTTTTCCAACAATTTGTCTATAAAAAAGCAATAAATATTTCAGATTTTATGGGATGATTTAAATCGCATGGAGTGGAATACAACAGAATGTGGGTAACTTTCCGCACCGATAACGTTACTTGCTTACTCGGCCCAAACATTTGGAGGAAATTAAAATGTTTCAACGTAATTTTCTAGCGTAGTATTAGGTATAATCAGCAAATTTACAAAATAGTTTTTGGTTTGTTAATATGTAAATCGATAAAATATCGTTTAAGTTAAAATAATTAATAGTATATACTATATGTATATACACATAATATATATAGTAGTATATATATATACATAAGATTGTTTAATAAATATATTTGAAAATTTGGAAATATAGCTAGTAAGCAGTATGATAATATGGACGATTCTCTTATCCATCATCCACATATAACAGTGAAATTTAATTGTATTCTAATTTTAACATACCTACCTATACGTATTGAGTAACTGATATAATAAGAATTAAGAATGATACAAAAAAAAGAATTTCTCGCTTAATTCATTTTATTACATTGCATTAATAAATTCTACCAAAATTAATAATTTAAAAATCTAAATTCGATTAGTGGTTTAAAGCATTTTGCTTGTCTGGTAGGGTAATGGTAGTGGTATATTAAATTTAAAACTTCTATATCCAATTTTATTCAAAATTACCAGGAAATAATCTGTTTTTGTCTAGTTTTTCTTTATGCATTTATCGAGAATTCGAAAAATCGATAATAAATTTGGAACTAAAAGAACCTTTGATTACATTTCATGATTTATACTAAAATATAGATATATAAATATACATAGATCAAGTCTTCTCATCGGAAAGTTGTTAGTTTTAAATACATAATCAAATGGATAATATAAAATAAACATCATTCTAAAATCACTAAGTCATTTAAAATCAGTTCCTCCGCTTAAAATCTAAAATTATAATTTTTCAGGAATAAATTATGGAAAAAAAATAGGAATTTCATAGCTAATTAAACTCATCAACGATTATTTAGATGGGATTTTATAATGATTTTATTAATTTTTTATTATTAATTTAATTAATTGTTATTTATTGAATGTACAGTACGACTAAGTTTATATATTATATGTGTGATAGACAGGAAATGAAATTATATGACAAGAATTCATTAAATTATATTATTTTAATAAATATGTATAAAATTGAATTTTAATATTATAATATTATTGATGGTTATAACTAAATAAGTGCAGTTTAAGTTCGAAACGGTTATTGTTATCGTTATTATTTTAAGAGATGAAATTTAAATTTAAAACTATTAACGTTTGTAGATTCAGGTGAATGAACGATGTCTTATAGTTATTATTATTTGGAGTTTTATAACATTGATGAATTATCTAATTTAAAAACGAATCTGAGTAAAGCTATTGGTTTACTAAAGTGTCCTTAAATTGTATTTTAAACTATTTATAAAAATAGTTGTTTGTCCAGAATTTCAAGATATCTTATAATATGTTCTAGTTAGAATATTATTAAAATTCAATTAACCTTGGTCCTTGTGTAATAATTTGAAATTTTAATTACTGAAACCACTAATTCTAAATAACAAAAATCTATCTTAAAAATGCATCGTCATTTAAATTTGAATTTCTTTAAAAAAGATCGCTTAGACAACACTTTTTAATTTTTTAGAATATACTTAATTAGAATGAATCAATCTTATATTAATAGTTTGCTAGTATTTGCAATTTATGAAAATATGAAATTTATTTATTTAATTAAAAACATAACACTAACAAATTTTAAAAAATCTCTATTTACCATCAAAATAGATGAAATATTTATCAAATCTATAAAATTCTAAAACAAATAATCAATGAGTATTCGATGTTTAAATGACATCAAAGTAATAAAAATGTAATTAAATAAGAGCAGACATATCATAAATAATGTATCCGTTTTGTGTAGTGGTTTAGAAGGATTTTTTGAAAACTAATTATATTTATGTAATCGGTCTAAATTAAATTAGGAAAATACCAATTTTGATCTATAAATAATATTGTATGGTACTTTTGAGCAACTTCAAAAAGTGCTCTCAATATATTACAAATAAATACATAATTTTAAAACCAATAAATTTCTCGTTTAGAATCTAAAAACCAAAAATAAAGAATAAAAGTTCATATACATTTTTATATATATATAACCATTCCAAAAGATTTTTACAATTCTTAGAAAAAAAAATAGGAATAGGTATTGTGAATTTTTTGCATACCCAAAGTACAACCTATATAATATTTCCAGTAGAATGAATAATATTATTTTGATTGTTATATAAGTGAATGCTAAACGAGAGTACATTTACTATACACACAATAAAAAAAAAAAAAATGTTTTTGAGACCGAATGAATATAATATGTAAAAATCGTCGTAAACCCAACAGTTTTCCTGTTTCGTTTAGAATGTTATAAAACGCGAGAATTTTCATTTTAGTTAAACGACTATATTTTTATATTTTATAAATTACTATGAAGAATAAACTATATTATGAAATACAATAAAAGTAACTTATTTACTATTATCTATCGATGGCATAATTTGATTATGTATTTATAAGCATAGCACTTTAAACATCACACATTTATTTTCAATTTTAAGTTTACAAGTAATAAATGCATGCAATTATACAAATTAAGCTGTAAAGTATAACTAAAACTTACACTCGACTACTATTTAGTGCATTTTATAGTAAATTTTTCAATTCAGTTACTTATTTACGATTTTATTAAGCGATAAAATTGTTTTTGGAAATGAACTCAGGCATACATACAATAATATTACGGAGTGCTATTTAGGGATAACATTTTCGTTATATTTCAATTTCATTTTTCAATAGAAAATATAATATAATTACACAAATAAAAATAATTTATTTAAGTATGCAAAGCACATACAAGTGCATATTGTGTATTTATTATATATTTTTAATTATTGTAAAAGTTCAAATTTTACTTTTTTCTTTGAAATTTTATTAATTATTTATTTGACATTAATTTGTATTTCCCTGTAAATGGACAACACATTATATCAAAATCAAAATGTACGTATATTTAGGTTTAGACTTTTATTGCAGTTTAATATAATCAAGTGCTTATATAGTACAGTTTCAATTTTAATACTATCATACTTTGAGTTTAGTCATGAATAATTGCAGTGGTTATTTCAAAATATCCTTTGAGTCTATATCACAATATTAAAATATTAATAGCTAAATTCGTTTTATTTGTATTTTATATATTTTTAATGTAGTTTTGTTTTTTTTTCAATAGTATTTTAATAATTTAATAAATATAGTAAAGAAAATAAGGTGTTAAATATTTTTTTTTTAAGAATGATTATTTTTGATACACCTAGCGACGTATAATGTTTGAATAAAAATGGCTAGTTGACTATTGATTTTGGCCCAAAAAATCTATAACAAATTTGCAGTGACACTATGCACTATTAAAAAGAATTCCAATTTAAATTTCCAAATTTTACAAAATTCCATCTAAACCGATATTTATAAAATTGTGTATATAACTACTATGTATAATACATTAATACATATAATAAATATATTGTAGACTCATATCCAAAAGGTTTGAACTTGGTATTTTTTAAACAGTTCTACAGATCACTTCTAAAAATATAATATTGATAAGATTTGTATAATAACACAATTTAGTTCATTCCAATTTCAAAACATAGACCATATAAAATTTAAATGGAAATATGAAAAATTACTGTAAAAATATTGTCTATTTAAAACTTCTTGGTTATATACGATATAATATTCACTTATATTTATATAATAGTTTAAAATTACATTTATTTATACAATTAAAACTACTCTGATAAAAATAATGATAATGCATTTTTCTGACAAAAGTCAAGAAGTTCCAATTTGAATATAATATAACACTTTTTTCAGTACCTACAACTTATATTTTAACACATTTATTATAAATATCCTATACAATGTAACTTACTTAAATACTGCTGAGTAATATGTTATAAGTGCCTAATTAAATATTATATAGGCTATAAACTTATTTTTGTTTGAAAATATATATTATTATTAATGACAGACATAACGTCAGATCGTCCATTCAATGTTCATATGTTAACTTTATTATGTCATATTTAATCGTATACGAAAAAAGTTCATGTTGATAATAACGCTCATTAATCATCTAGAATTCTAGAAAAACGACTTATTTATGTTTATATTTCAAATGTCCATACTCCACATTAAAAGAAACGCATCAAAATAATAATAAACAAACAACAGCTTACAAGACATATTATGACTTATAACTCGATTAGTTTGTTCTCGTAATATATGTAGTATTAATTTAAAAAGCACCAAGGTCATTGCTATCCAAGTTGATTTTGAATAAAAAATATGTAAGCACCTATTTTGGAGTTTTTGCCAGCTTTTTTCGGAATATTTGCTAATAAAATATAATACAAAATATAGAATTTTTTATAATAAATTCCAAATGTTTAAAATATATAGCTTATATCATAAAAACAATTTTTATTTTTATTTTATTTCAAAATGGAAAATTCTAATGAAATGTAACTTAAAATTTTAATCTACCTTTTTTAATTCCCATAGAGGATTACCTTAAGTCCTTACGGTGTATAACCACTGAATATAGTTCATGTACTTAAAATTAAATTCAAATTAATACTCATATAAAAGTTAATAACATAAATTCGATACTATAAGTAAACACACTTGTACCAACAAAGAAAAATGCAATTTTACTTGAAATCTCAAAACAAATTAAATTTTTTCAGTACACAGATTATAAGTTGATAAAAAAATATGAATAATAAATATTAAAACATTATGTAAAATAATAAAAAAAAAGTGCATGGTATAGTGAACGATAAAACTTTGAATATCATTATAGGATTATTTAAGCTTGAATAACAGGGGCATTTATACTACCTACTGAAAACCCAAGTACAAAAAAAAAATCTTTTGATTTAAAGCTAAATTATATATTATGACGGTTTAATTGATTATTCTCGAATGATTATATCGAAAGATTTAAACGGTATTGATTGAATTTTGAGGTTAATGTACTTATGAGCCGAGAATTCCACGATAAGTCAGGAGTTCGGGACTAATGAAAATAAATTAGACAGCTTTTACAATACTCAGTTTAATTAAATAACAATTTGGTAAAAGTCGAATTTATACGTTTTATTTCTTTATGTCACTATGATCAAGTGGCAGATTTATAACGTGATGTTAAATGAGCCTCTTGAATGTTGTTCTAAAAAATAGAAAGTATGAAAAAAATAATCGAATTAAACACAAACCAGTTAATTAAATAAAGCAATGACTGCTTTGGGATACATTGAAATATATAAGTTTTTATTTATTTTTTATATGAGGGAAACGCCACGAAATTTTAGTCACACAATAAAAATATACTATATTCGAAGGACTAGTTGGAAAAGTGTATGCCGCAGTATAAGTGCACGTTTGACTTCATAAAAAATAATATAAACGACTAAGAAGTTCGCAATAAAGGAAAATAGTGCATGTGAAAAAAGAACATGTTACGGATACTTTAGAGAAAATAATCGACATTTTAACTATTGATCGTACATTTTTATAATTTTATTGTCAATAATGTCCGGCGAATCATTTTGCACAATGCACTAATAAAAACATTATAATAATTTAAAAAAATACAATATAAATTCGTATAGAGTTTGTTCCGGACAAATTTTATTTTATTTACAACCCTTTATGTTCATTCATGTATTATATTGATTTTGTAAATTTAAAAATAAAACAATATCAAGTAGCATTTTAAGTTTAAATTGCATGTTTCCCAGAGAATGTATAATAATAGTCGCGTGTACGTACTCGAACGCATCGGGTCTACTGCAGTTATACACAATATTATTTATTATATTATATTTTTGCGTTCTTATATTTATTGCCAAGTTAAATTAAAATTAAATTTCTACAAAATTAGAAACACACGACGACGTTTATCCATGTCTATAAAATGTCTTCATATATTTGTTTTACTTTTGTAATTATTTTTGTATATATTATATCATATGTATACGCGTGTATAATAAAACATTTATGGAATAAGCATAACAACTTTCTTTATAGCATATGGTACTTATGACAAAAATGATTAATATACAATTTATAAATCAATGACATGTTGATTCGTTGTCTGTATATGTATTCTTGTAGATATATGTATATGATGTTTTAATTATGTAATATAACTATTATACTTAATTGCGTGTTCTATAATTTAGTGGCAAAACGTAAGTGGGGTGCCTCTAACTTTGATTCATTTACCTTAAAAAACTACTAGGCATTTCTAATCGAAATAATCCGACACGGCGAATACTTTGATATTAATTTTTCAAAAATTTATTTATTCTTTTGAATAATAAAAAAAATGTTGAAGATCGTTCATTGTACTTTTTTTTTTTTTTAATATTGTAATTTTTTTCACTACAATAGTGGTTGTTTAATGATACT
This sequence comes from Pemphigus obesinymphae, assembly GCA_025469235.1. Lineage (NCBI taxonomy): Eukaryota > Metazoa > Arthropoda > Insecta > Hemiptera > Aphididae > Pemphigus > Pemphigus obesinymphae. The sequence goes on from JAIPRL010005627.1 coordinate 12,488, forward strand.
AAAATATAATTAACTAAAAATAATAGTACCTACCACTAATGAGCTGAAAATGATGAAAAATGTGGTAAAATTTCAAAAATGTTATTGAATAATTAGCCATATTAAATTTTCAATGTAATATACGAATTTTTCTTGGGAAAAAAACTGATTAGGTGTATTAACTTAAACATAATATAATTTTCATTTAGTTTCTTATGGGTCATATGACTAAATTTCTTGAACAAGTATTTTTTAGCCACTAAATTAAAAAAATTTTGGGTTCTTATTGGATTTTAAAAAGTTAATCTGCAAGACAATAAATATAAACACTCCAAGTAATTTTAGCTTAAAACATTATTTTTTTTAAATACATTTTTCTCTAATTTGAATATATTTATGAGAGAACTGAGAATCGCTGTAATAAGTAATAAAATCACCATATTATAAATATAAGGTGGTACGGTCTATAAAAGTATCTAGATTTTTATTTTTTTTATATCAAATTTAAATTATTTTTGTTATTTTTATTTTGTGAGGTTAATAAAAAAATATTATAATTTTCGGTCATACTTATGTTAAACATTTATTTAGAAAATAAACAAACAATAACAAACGTTAAAAAATATGTGTGGGGTCTGGTTTACATGGACTTTTCTATAGATATGGTCTTGTACTATGTTACTTATAGGTATGTATAAAGGAATGTAGAGTAATACGAAGATCTTTACGTTGGTGTAAATATGTTACTATCAATATATAATATATATTGATAATATATATTATATATAATATATATACATTATATATATATATATAATGTAAAATACACAATTTATAATTATTTTTTTTTATAATATTCATTCCTTAATTATATCACAGAAATATTATTAGTTGTTTAATTTTTTTTTCAACCATAAATCTTTAAATAATGATGCAAATATAATTAAAACACGTTTTTGTTTAGTATTACAATGAAAAAATGATTCGTACGATTAGGAATATCAATTTTTACAGATTCATTATGTACGCAACTTTTTATTTACTATTATTTTTACCTATTTAAGTGAAATAAAAAGTTTTCTTCGAATTATATTGTTGAATTATCGTATTATAACCATCCCTATAATTTATGATATTTACCTCACGAAGGAACTACATTGGACAAGCCAATTGTTAATTCTGAGTTTTTGTGACAACTATCCATGTTTTAATTCTAGTAGTAGATTTTATATAATGATATACGTATAAGTCATATATAAATGATTAATTAAAAACATGTGTTATATAAATAATTAGATGTCCTGTCTCCAGTCAAAAACATTGGATTAGTAGTGAAATGTGAGTTTGGTTAAAAATGTGAAATTATACGGATTTCACAAAAATCATTGCCTGCAAGAAAATGTTTTAAAAATTCGTTGCTGATTTACAAGAAATATATTTTTTTCATTTAAAAAATAAATTTCAATTTTAAACCGCTGTAGTGGTTTTTTTCTGCAAAAAAATCTAAAATAAAACCAATTTTCTTTGGATTAGTTTACAACCAAAACCCCAAAACTTTTTTTTTATTTAGAAAAAGTAATCACAACACTATACTGATAGATTTACTATAGTAATTCTATTATTTTTTATATATACTTATACGTATATACCTAGGTATATGCCTATATAATCTGTATGGTAGGCAGTGAATCTTGGAGTTTTTTTCGGCAAATTAATGAAACCTATAAGTATTGTAAAAATATCTTAATTTTAGTTTGATATAATTATTACATTTATAGTTAATTTTATTATTATTGAAATAATAAACGTAACTATATAGTCATTATACGATATTTTTTTATTGGTATAAAATGTGTGAAAACATTTTTGTGTAATTTATATTTTTTTTAAATTAATTATCTGGATCAGTGCCTGCAGATGGTGAGAATATTAGGTATAGGTATATTACAATAGATAATATTTATTTTTATAAACAATCATATTTTGTGCTACCAATAGTAGTAATAATATCTATATATATACTAGAACAATAGTAGTCAAATTCAAAGAACAAATTTTATCGAAGTTAGAGAAAATAAATTTATTAGGTACCAATCTAAAATATAGGTAAAAATAAAGATAAACACAAAATAACATACATTATGTGAATTTGTGAAAATTGATATTCCAAAATGTATGCATATTTTTTTTATTGTAATATTCAATAAAAAGTAAAAACGAAATATAATTATGTCGTACGACTATGTGGTATTCTTCGATAAATATACTTAAGTAATAGTCAATAAATTTGATTATTTTGCATTATGTATGCAATTAATGTATTATTTTATGTTAAAGAACATACCTATGCTGCAATATTAACGTGTATCTAATATGGCGTTGGAAACTGTGACGTCACGCGTTATTTTTAAAATATCGATTAGATACTCGCAAACGGAGGGTCCCAAACAAATTCTATTGGTGACATTATTCTTGTTTTATTGTTTACCATGCTTAAAGTAAAACAAAAAAATAAGGATTGTTTTAAATAATTTAAATACCTATGTAGATTATTTTTAATAATATTTAAATATTGGGTTTTAGATGAATCGGGTTTATCAAATAAATAGATCATTGGATATCATGTCAAAACTGCAAAAACAAATATTATGGTGAAAGTCAAAACAGCTAAATAGGTATTTATACATTTTTAAATAAATAGCTAAAATAAAAACCGAAAAACAGATAAATTATTTGCTATACAATTGTATTAATTGGTATATTAGTAGTAAATAATAAAGTATATTAGTTTAAATAATAGTAGTTCATTTGTTTCGGCTTAATTATCTAAATAACAATCCATTATCATAAAATTTATAGCTATTTTGACATTCGTTTTTAATTTTGTGTTTCTGGCGGTGACTGATGACGTAGGCGTAAATATAAAATAATATTCAATAATTCTTAAAAAATACGTTGGCATAATCGTTTATTTGAAGATTGATCATTACTATGTTCCAGAATGTAAACATATGAACTGTTAATTATAGAAAATATTATCCATATAGAAAATTAGAAATGTACTAAATTAATAGTTTTTTTCATATTGTGATATTATGTGGAAAATAATAATATTAGATGTATGATTAAGAATTTTCCATTTATTGGCTGATTAGAATTTAGAAGTAAATTTTTTATAAAAACATGAGACAGGTAAAAATTTAATTTACGACAGTATTAAAAAAAAAAAATGTAAACAAGAAATTATTAAACTGGATTGGCCAGGCATATAATGAACTTTTTTCGTATATTACTTATTATCAGTTATTATCTAAATTCTATTATTTTTTTACTTTGTGTTGTGTATATGTATTAATGTATTAATACTGATATTATATATCTAATTATTTGATGAAATTTAAATCTATTCTGTCATACATTTCATGTTGAGTGTCACATGATGCATAAATAAATGATTTTTGTTTACTCCTTTAGAGTGATAATATCACTACATTATCACTGAAATGTCAAAAACGTCAAGCCAAAAATGTACGTTTTTTAGTATTTTCGTTTTACACTTTTTGAAATGAATATCAGTCTAACGATTTTTATGATTTCATAAGTTATTTTATACTTTAATATAGTGATATATGTAGGGAATTTCGTAGAAAAGTTTTACTATTTGTTTTAATTTATATAAACATTCCTTTGATAAAATAGCACTACTAAGAATGCTAAATTATCGCGCCTTATGCAAATAATTAATAATTTGATAAGACATGTAAAACCAGAAATGTAAATAATTTGTTTTTGTATACATTTAAAACTAAAAACAGAACGTCAAAACGTTGATCAGTGACCGTCAAATACGTAATTGTAATAAATGAGTTAGTGTTATGATTATGAATTTGTCTTTAGTGTTGACTGTACCTACTTGTTGTGACTGTAGAGTGATCTTCAATTATTATTATGATTACTTAATAATTATGTTTAAAAATGAATTATTAATTAAAATAATAATTATTTTAAATATTAAAAATTGTACAGTATTTATTTATTTTATGAAATATACTTAAAAATTCAATGAATATTTCTAATTTTTATACGCAAGGTGTAAAAACTTAGGGTCTATTAAAAATACTATTAAAAATAAATTTTAGATATTTCTTGAATATTAAATTTCAAAAATTTTACATCACTACTATGCTATTTAAATGACACTGACTTAAAAAAAAAAGTCCATTATCAGTTTTTTTTTTTTTTTTTTACAAAATTATAATAACAATGTTATATTAATATTTCATTAGTTTTTGGTAAAAGTCAATTCGTTGCATATTTTTATTTTTTTTTTATCGATAAATACATATTAAATGTACAATAAAAATATCTATATAGAATTATATCCTATAGAAATCCTTCGGTCAAAAATTCGTTTACATTAAGACGTGCACATTATTGATCCTTGTTTATGACGTTGTATGTGAAAGGTACCTACTATAAAGCCCACTATACGTCCATCGTGTAGACTTACAAGTAAATTTTATATATATATATATAGATATAGTACACCAGTGTTAAATTAACACGAAGTTTATGGCACGAGTATTTGTAAAATATTTTAATCAACGAACGGTAGGAGAAAATAACCGATTTCTTTTTAGTGTTATGTGTCGTATATGTTGACGCATATAAACAACCACATTATAACGAAGTAAATTAGGTACATGCATATAAAATTTGTTAAGAACACAAAATGTGTATATTCGCAAAAACACATTAGGTATACTTTTAATCACACATCGTATACTGTAAACGTACGAATGACTGTCCTATTTATTTTTTTTAAAACTATACGATCGGTCATGTTATTTAGCATTTTGTCGTCTGCGGCAGCTCATCCACTGGTTTTTAGCACACTTTAAACTGATTCGCTACGTTATTACGAGTAATTATTACTGATCAATCTTTTTATGTACTATAATGTATAGTATACATTTCATTATTAAATTGGAGATCATAACTATTATTCACACGTGTACACCATACGCTGCGCACCATGTAAACGTTACAATGTACAGTATATAATTTATTGACGTCGTGAGAATTTCCACTACGACTCCGCAAATAAATAGTGCATTTTTATGTTGACATAAACCATATAACATAATAATATATTGTGTTTTGATACAGTTTAAAACACCGTTTCAATGCCGTTGGTTGTCTGCGGATGGAGTTTTATGTTTTTTTTTTTTTTTTTAAACTGTAAAACCGCAATAACTGTTGATAATCATCGTAGATAAACATGCAGTTACTCGTGTATGAATCTAAAACCACCCAAAATGGTTTGTACAATATAGACAAAAAAAACCATAATTTGATTACGAATAAATTATCGCATTTAATTATAGATAAACGAATATATTGAAGTTAAATTAAAATTAAAATGATATAAATTAAAATATATACAACTAGACAGTTAATCACATTTTCAATAGACGAAGAGTATACATTTTTCAGAGATATCATCACTTATAGAATATGGGATATACGTAGAATTTTGTACTTTTTTTTTTTTTTCATTTTACATATTTATTTTTATTGAATACATTTAAAATGGGAAGTAGGTAAAAACACAGATACAATTTTTTATATAGCATACTTAGTTGGTTATTTAGATGTAATAATTTATTTCTATAGGTGGTTCACTAGCAAAATAATAGGAAATAAGAAAAATTGTTAGAAAATCATGATTATTCCAAATAAAGAGGGTTGGTTGCACGGCTTAATGTAAACATAAACATCTACAATTTTAGGAAAAGTCTCCCCTTTTGTAAAAAAAAAAAAGGAAAATTTAGTGGTTACAAAGTTAACCAGAAAATTTTTGTAAATTAACGAACACTTACCTAATATATATACATTATACATAGGTACACACATACAAAATATAATATAATATAGGTATTAAATATTTCTAATAAAATTGGACAATAGATAATGAAATAAATTAAGTAATAAATAAATTTAATTAACCCAAAAGCTTTATAGTTAAAAGTCAATATATACTTATAAAATAATCATTTCAGCCGTAAGTAATAACTATAAAAGTATTAAATAAATAAAAGTATTGATTTAAAAATAAATTTAACTTAATTCAGTTCAAAATAACTTAATGACTATATTTTCTATATAAATAAATTGTAATTTTATTATTCAAGAGAATTCAACAAATTATAATATATTTTTGCGCATTTTACGTACAAATTTTAAGTACGAATTAAATTAATTATTGTATGTGAATTTCAATTACAATATATATATAGAAAACTGTAGAAAATCTTTTGCTATCGGCTTGTTGAATATGAAAATTTACTCAAAAAACGTTTTTTAAATAATTACAATTTAAATAATTAGTTAAGATAATTAGTAAAAATTAATAATATTTAACTGGTAATATTAAAAGCAAAAAAAAAAAAAGGATAACTTACAATTTAAAGATTAACTTAATTAAATTTTTCAACTATATAGTTAATCCTTACCTGTGTTAAAATTTAACCCTTTTTTACATCATAATATGCTATTTTAGACACTACCTTTAAATTTTCATCAGAGATAAAATAAAACGAATGATTATACTTACCATATTTCTACAGTAGTTTTTAATATAATTAATTTAATTATGTAAACTCAAAGAACATCAAATATTTTTCATATACTTAAAATAAATACATTTTCTCTTATTGTTGGTAATGATATATTTGCTGTGCTTTTAATATTCTGAAAAATAAATTATTATAATAGTAGATATACATGAATTAAAAAATACATTTTATAAAAAAAATATTACAATATGCGTCAATGAAACTTATGACAATTTAATTCATTTATTAAAAAAAATTGACTAGCTACTAATATTTCTACATTGATAAAAAGAAAATACATAAATCGGATATTTTCTACGGACTTCTATTATACTATCTGGCAGAATTTATATGAAAAGGTTCCATCTGAAGTTTTTGATAATGTCTAGGACAAGAGTTCCCCAACGTTTTTCTCTTACCGCCCATTTAGAAAAAAAATCTCACCGCCCCATATTCCAGAATACCTTAATCAATTAATAAGTATAAAAAAAATGCAACAACATATTCATCTATTTTGCATGTATATTTTAACTACCTACTAATTTATAATTACAATAAAAATAAATATAAATTCTGATGAGAAGTATACAAAGTTTGTTTTCTTACACATCTGCAATTTTTAAGTGTTTCTGTATAGATAATTTTTAAGAAACATTAGGAAAAATAAAAACCTAACAATTTAGAAATATCTAAGTATATTTTTAAATTGATTTAAAAATAGCGTCATATATCCGTATCACTACAACACTTTTTAATGTTGTGTAATCACGAAATTTGTCATAAAAAGATCAATAAGCGTGATAAAATTGTGAAACTCTGGAAAGTCGGATTTTAAACCTGTAAATTGATTTGAATTTAACGTTCAGTCTTCTAGGGAACGATCGAGGCATTTTTCTTTATTATTACAGATTAAAATATATTCCATATTTAAAAATTGCGATTTTTAATAATGAAAACATGGCTAAAATAAAAATGTTCAGATCGTTCCCTAAAAGAGAAACTGATGAATTCAAAACAATTTTTAGAATTGAAATCCGACTTTTCAAAGTCCCATAGTCATCACACATTTAGGTCGATTTTACATTAGCGCTTTCGGCTATAATTATTTGAGGAATATTATCAAGTCACAGCGGTTGGTTATATGTAGCCGTTGTCTATTTTTCATTTATAGGTTTGTAACCGCGCTGAAATCACGTTTCACTAAGTATGAAGATGGAAAATTAATGTCACATTATTACAAAATACGTACGATCGTACCAAAATTAAATGTCTGCAAACAGCATTAATTCATTCAAGTGTTTGTTTTTTTCATGGACAAGTATTCGAAATTTAAAATATTTGATGAAATATTATGCTCAACGTTAATGCATGCGGAATACGATGGACGTGGGAACAATCGGTCAGGGTTCTGATCAAAAAATGTATTATATAAAAATACGTTTTCATAACAAAAATGCAAAATAAATTTGTGCATAAAGTTCCGAACTCTTGTTATTTTCATTTTTAGTAAATACTTAGGGAAATGTACAAAACTACTCACATGTTAAAAAAACCGTTGTTCTGAAGTAATAATTTTACGATATTCGTATGTCGAGGTCAGCTACTAATAATACACTACAATAATAATTATTATCAATACGGACAACGAGTTACTCCGTATATTTTAGGCGGTCGTTATCATTTGTCGCGATAACAGTTATTATATTAACCAATCACAGATTATATGAATAATTCATATTATACAGTGATTTAACCTTCATCCGGGTGCGTAGTAGAAGTTAGATTGCCATTACGGTCGTATAAAATGCGCACGATTATTTTCTGCAAGAGTGGAAAAGATCGAGAGCAACGTGTATTCAATTCATTAGTTACATAACATAATTACACTATGTGGCAGTGTCATCACTGTTATTGCTTTGCCGTTGTCTCAGTCCACGTCAAAGTTCGAAAATAGCGACGGACGGTTGATTACCACTACAGATTACCCACTGAAGGAATTTTGTCGACCAGTATTCGACATACCTGTTCAGTTCTTCGAGGCGGACGTAAACGAATGGCCGACAACGTTTTTTCATCTTTAAACATGTCCAATGATTACAAATCACGGATTTAAATTTATTGGTTACATAACGGTTTTTGTTAACCGACCGTGGAATCCGGACAAAAAAGTTATCTGATGATATGATGGTTTTCGCACGTCATTCAGATTATTACAACATTATATTTATTATGCTTTTATTTTCTGTGACGTTATATTTACAAAATAGATAGCGCTGCAGTGACGTGGGTTTCTGGTCGTTTTGGGAAGAATCTACGAATGACGTGTCATCATAATATCCAAAGCCATGTTACCAATATAGAAAATATTGTACTGATTATTTATTTATAAAATAATGTAGATATATTATATTTGCGTATATTAGTGACAGAATTATTACAAATGGAATCTCATTTTAGATTATTTGTTATTTCCTCCTGTCAACCTTTCCATGATTTATTATCCATTATGTTCCCTTATAAATTTAATAAGCATTTCATTTATATTGTGATATAAGTATGTACATATCACATTAGTAGTATATAGGGATTCGATTATAAGGTTTGATTGTTCATATAACATTTATCACTTACTTATCATATTGCAATACTATTCATAGGGAGTTAGGTAAAGTTCCATTTGTTTAAACGGTATCTGCAATTATTAGTTAGAATTTATATAATCACTAATTATATATTAAAAATGTATATACACGGTGATTTTTTTCATTACGAATGGAGAAGTACTGTATAGTTAACGTTATTTAACCTCAGAGAGGGACGCCTACAAATTGTAATAGGAGAACATTATTTTTTTCGCGTAGAATGACAACAGTAAAAGTGTAGTAAAACAAAGATGAAGATAATACAACAAATTATTTAAAATAAGTGAATTAAATGTTTTATGTTTAATGTTTATTTGTTAAAAGTTATAAAATGGAAATAGAACTAATTTTGAGCAGTTTGATGGACATGTTTTCTATATTTTTCGGATGCGCATATCTGCTATAAAATATCAGGTTTGGTTTTTAAATAGGAATGGAATTGTTTACAACTGTTTGGAACATGACTTGTTTATGTTACCTTTGGTTATCACAATTGCTTTCAATACTGAGACTCCCAAATGCGTTTTTTCACTAATCAATATCTTATTCATATGAGAAAGCACTCTTTCTTACTTACTGCCTGGCAGACATAAAATGTACTCTACAATTATTTGAAAAATTGTGTGAGAGAGACCTTTAGCATGGAAGTGTGTAAATACTTCAATCTAACGATTTTCAACAGCTTTATTCTCGGTATTCCAGTCTGTAACTTTTTGAGTTGTTATATAATTAGAAATTAGTGAAAATTCGTGAAATACTTCTGTATCTTGATTGCTACTAATAAATCCCTGTTTAATTAGGAAGTTCATCATTTTTTGAACTTCCTCCCAAGAAGAGACCTTTGTCAGTTTCGACCATTCAAAAATGTCTACTTCCGTATTGAACTGACACCACTGCTCCATATATAATCTTGACTTGTCTTATAAAATTCAGCCGCTACATTTGTCACGTTACGCTCGTCGATAGACCCATTTTTTTGTAATTTCACCATTATATTATGAGTGGCGTATGGAAGAAAGCATGCATATTGTTTTTGAAATTATTGATTTCATTCACTGCCTCTACTGCAGACACGTTTTGTCCCTTAATCTTCAACACGGTTTGATGAAATGTAGTTGACCGTGCGTGCATACAAAATAACCATAATTAAAAACTGGGATTTTCAAAAAAATTTTTAATATTATATTCTATGCCAGCTGCATGACAGAATTCTTTAAGAGTTTCAACACAAACGATAAATATATAGAACAAAATGAATAAATTTTGACAATTATACATTCAAAATCAACAGGTATATAATTTATATCTATTTTGATCACATTGTGGCCTATGTCAGTTCCGTATCCAATTCCTTTGAATTCTCTTCCAAGATACTTGTTCAATTTCACATAAGCATTATTAACTAATTTTCCATTTTTTCCTCCAAAATTATAATTAGTATTATTATTAGTCTCCATAAAATGGAACAAATTTTGAAGTCAATTTTTTTTTGTCAGTACCTGTTTCAAATAATCCACAATTATATCCGATAATTCACCTGGTTGCTCTTGAAACTCTAAAATCTTTACTTGTACTCCTTCGTACGGTAAAAAGTAGCGAACTAAGACTGGAAATAATTTTAAAAAGCTATAGTTTGAAGCATCCGTTAATAAACTTATGCAATTAACTTTACAAAAATGGTCTTTTAATTTATGTGTCACCATAGTCGACAACACATTCATAACAATGGCCTCAGATTTTGTACGAACACATCGACATTTTGCTCGAAATATGTCTGTATTTGAGTAATCATTAGAGAAAAAGCTATGATTTTCTTGTAGAGTCTGATAAGCCTAGGCACCTTCCGTTTCAGAAACTTTAAAATCCTTGGAATATGGTGAATCCGTGTTTTTAAAGAAATTGATTAACGATGAACTTGAAGCGGCAGAATGATCGAATAATTTGTATTTTTCTGACCGTAAATGTTTTTCAAATATCACTAGCACCACATGCACAACACTGAAATTTGTACGACACTTTTCACACGTGTCGTCTGTGGGAATATTCCTTTGTTTTATAAACGAATACTTAGCTTGCAAGTTGCAAGTTAATATTAAACGTGCACTTGCGTTTAGGCATATTTTCAAAAACTGAACTACCGCGTGAAAATGAAAACAAATAGGTATTTCGAGGTGCGGCGGCGTGTGAAAATCTGACGGGACAACAAAATTATGTACCTATATATTGTCAGTAATAGGCCCACAAAAAAAAAAAAAAAAAAAAAAAAAAGGAATAAAATAAAACGAATTAGGTTTATTTTAGAAAAAATAAACAAATGTAGGTATACAAACGGCGGACAAGTAGCAACTGTCTATTGACTAAGTGACAAGTGACAACTGTACATGTACAATAAAAAAAAAATGCAATGAAGATTCTAGAAATGCCGTTATTTTATTTCCCCGTATTATTTTAAATTAAGAGGATGTTACACCCGCATTTGTTGTCTCTGTCTATCTAACAGATAATATAGCGAAACACACTACGCAGAATTAAAATTTTGGCGTTTAGGTTAAATTTAGAGTATAAACACTTATTACAAAATTTAAAGCGAGGAATATTTTCGAGTGAACCTCATGGGCATTTTGTAAAATACCGTCTGATGAAAAAGTTCAAGCTATTTAAAAATATCAAAAAGTTTAAATGCCGTAACTTTTTTATCTGACAATAATTTACAAAAATCCCACGAGGTTCACTCAAGATTATTCTTCTCGTTAAATTTTATAATAGGTGTTTAAGCTCTAAATCTAACCAAAATGCCATAATTTTAATTTTGCGTTGTATAATTTTGTTATATTGCCAATTAGATGGACGGAGACGGAAAATGCGGGTATAGCATCCTCTTATTAGTTTTATATATCGTACATTATCGTAATCTGTTGATACCGGCCTATCGGTTACTATACCTAAATAATATATAATATATATATATATATATATATATGGCCGGTCGAATAAGTGACGGCGATAATGTCGTTAGTTATAATTATATCATTTTATTCCTGGGAGGTTTTATATTGTTTTCTGCTGTGATTAATAAATACGCGCAATTTCTTAATGCAATGCAATGCCACAGATTGTCTTTTTTTCAAACCGGGACATTTTTTCGTTCTTTGGGGACAGCGGAATAAATAGCTCGAAAGCGGGATATATGGTCACCTTATGTATAGTACGTTGGTTTTAGTATATATTACATGCTATAATGGTACTTCTCCACTCTGTCGTGGATTATATTTGAATGTTTACTAGTTAACAAGTACTCAGGTAACATTTTTCGGATTTAAAAAAGTCAAAACGTGTAAATTCTTAAAAAAAATATAATAATTTGATATTGGAAAATTGATATAGTTTTAATAAATACGGGAGAGGATAAAAATATAAAATTGAGTGTATAAATTTTTATAAGAAACTTCATAAAAAAAATTATTTCACTCCGATAATCTCTCTCTCTCTCTCTCTATATATATATATATATATAATTTTTATACTAAAAAAATGTAATTAACGTTAAATATAACTTTATTTTGTTGATAATGCAAACATTTAAATAAGCTTTTTGTTAATTATTTAATTCTTTCTAATTGAAAATAAAATTATCTAGTTGTTTACTGAAATTTTGTTAAACAAAATCTTTTATTTCTGTGTAAATCATTAAATGGAGCACTTGGAGACTATATTTATGGATAAAAAAGCATCTTTATTTTTAGGGCATTTACCCAAAAATTAGCATTTTTAAATATATACGATTAAGAACCATTTTATACTAAGGTCACGGTGGTTACGTATTAGTAAACTAATACTAATGTATAATTTAACACAATATTCACTGTAATCACTAGGTATAATAGGTCAATAAATAGTTTCATGCAAAATGGTTTTCATAAAATAACATTAATTATGTATATTATAATAATAATTATTACAATCACAATTTATATCATTTCATTTTCATTCATGCAAATTTTTGTAATTTATATTGTATGTAACAATGCGTGTAATTCAGTTTTAATTATAATTATATTATAATAATTTGTCATTAAAAGTATGGGAGATCTGTCGAGTCATTCTTAGTTAATAAAATATTTTTGTTTGAAATTTTGAAAATTTTAAAATCAAAAGTTTTTATTTTAATACAAAGGACAAAAATGAAAATGTAGATCGATTATTCTTTCGAGTAGGTATGGTATATAATGAAAAATCTGAATAATTATTTAAAATTCTTATCAGAGTGTTCTTGGTCTTGCGCTGTTGGAATTAAAACGAATAGTTTTTGCTTAAGTGGACGTGACGGTCACAAAGTTTCTTAAACTAAATAACGTATTACTATTTTCCGTATAACAATTATTGTTAATGTAAAAATTGTTAAGAATTTCATAAAATGTAAAATATTACTTTTTATATATATTAAATATTCATATAGATTTATGAGGATCGAGCATAAAAGTAAATTTTAGGGAGCTATATTTTTGATATACTTTTGAGGTTTTAATCCTTATTACAAAATAGAAAAATTGCATAGAGGAATCTTATTTAAAAAATGACGATTTTTCTTGTATTCAAATTGTTATAATATTTATATGTTAAGTCAGTGAGTAATATTTGTGATAAACGATGTACAGGTTATAAACAATATTCGATTAATAGTTTTCGGATAATTATTAAGTATACTTATTACGACATAGCAAATAATATGGAATTGAAATTAACTGTGCCTTTTATGTCAATACTTCGAGAGTGACGTTTAAAAGATGTATTATTTATTTTATTTTTTCTAGTAATCGTAGTTTTGCTCAAAATTGGTGTTTTGAATAAAATAATTTATCATCTCTAGGTATGACAAGTTAAAAATAATACAACATTTTAGTCACCAAAGTAATAGTGAAGCAAGATGAGTATCTATAACATATATATAAATATATATATATATATGAAACTTCTGTATCTTCTTCATATTTTCAACTTTATTAATTAAAAGAAACATTTCAAATATAGGATATTATTTTCAATGTTAAAAGTTATTCAAAATTGTGAGACCTTGGTTGGTTTGATTTTAATTCTGTAAACACCTTAAGATTTCTTGGCATTTCTTCTAGAACTTAATCGAGGCGTTTTTCGAAATATGAAATTCCGCTTTATATATACACAATAAAAAAAATCCATATTTCGAATACCACCATAATGATGTTCTAGAAAATATGTCAAATAATTGTATAGTTTTACAGAATTAAATTTGGACCAGCAAAAGTCTCGCAATTTTGTCACAGTGAAAAGTCTATAAACAATATATTTTTGACAGTTTGGAACCACTATTAGAAGTATTATTTAGTTTAAAACAAAAACAGACAATAATGATGCTGTATTTAGTGGCCTGATTTATACATGTTATATGAAAATGATAACTCTCTCAATATGGAATCCCTACTCACACAACTAATTGTAATAAATAATTATATTTTTAGATTTACCTCCAGGTTACTATATTTTAATTATAATTTATTAATATTCAGCTGAAAGTTTTGGCAGTGATGATTGTTAAATACGAACGTATTATATACTTTCAACGTTTCCCAAAATATAGTATATATAGTATAGTAAATATATATAGTGTTCAACAGTTGGCTAATGGAAAGAGCTTGGATTTTAATGCTATACAAACATGAAAAAATACCATAGGAAATAGTGTATAATTTATGAACTAAAATAATCCTACCTGTACAGGTAGTTTTAACCATAATGCAACAGTTACAAATCATAATCACATTAAAATATTGTGTTATCAAATCTGTGACAATCACGGATTGTGATATTCGGCCATATTTATGGTATGGTATGGTATTTATTTTTGGTATGGTTAGTGGTTATATATATTGTATATTTTTTAACAATTTCCTTTCATAAAATAAATGATCACATGTTTTTAAAAATAGTAATTAATCTTCAAATATCCGAAATCAAAATGGGAAAAAAATATAACGTCATTTATGTCATCAAATTTTTTAGGAAATTTATGAAATATTTGAGGGTCTAATAAAAAATTGGGGGGGGGGGTTTAGCTCCCCTGTCTCCGCATTTCCAATTATATATTGAAACCAAATTTTAGAATATTCTTTTACATTCCAGGCGTTTCCTAAAGGTAGACCATATTTTTATTTCCCGTCTTTATTTATTTATAAATTTTTTTAATTAAATTATATATATATATATATAAAACTAAATCCCATATATTTGTTCGGGGTAATTTCCAAAACTATTATCTCAATTTACGTGTTTTATTTTATTTCTAAAAAAAAAACATAGTCATAGTTATTTTAGTAAACTCGACCATTATGTGAGGAAAAGGTGGGAGGAAGCTAGTTTGAATTTTAATTCAATACTCAGTCCAAACTAGTAGTTTAACATACCTACCTGTACCTGCGTATAGAATATACTTACTAAAGAAAAAAAATTTTACAATTTTTTTTTTTTTTTTTTTAACCCGGCAGCAACGACTAATTCAGCCAGTTTACTTATAAAATTAAAAACAATTAACTTAATTAAAGTACCTACTGCTAATGTATTTTAATTTTACAAATTAAAATTAATAATTTTTAATTTAAAAAATATCTTATTGAAAAGCTTGAATAAATCAATACCTATAATAGTAAAATATTACTAAATATTAATAAAAAAATACATATTTTGTAAGTATTAAGTATGACATATTGCTATTATTATCTTATCCAAACCAAACATTATAAATATTTTTTGAACCTTAAAAACTTATAGTTGAAGTCTGAATTAAAATTTTTAAGTACAAATCGATGTTTTTGAGTGTCCATAAAAATTAAAATGTAAAACTTTATAAAATTCGAGTTAAATTTAATTACAATAATCGTCTAATGTCTAAGAAGATTCATAGATGTATTAACACATATGTCATTCAATATTACGTAATTATCAATAATATCGTATATATTCTTGATCGTAACACGGAAAATTAGATATACAAAAATAAATAATTATTTATAATCGGATAATAGTAAACATCTTAATGATGTCATATTTTTGGACTTTACAAACAGTTTTAAGAATGAATGAATAAAAATACATTTACTGGGTTCGGAGGTATACTATTACTGTATCTCATTATACTATCTGAAAACTAAAAACAATGACAACATTTTAAAAGTTAAACTATACAGTGTAGTCATATGTATATTATATTTGTCAATTATTTTTAATGTTACTTTGTTAAATAAATAGGTGTACAGTTATTGTGAACGAGGTCAATTAGTTTCCTTATTACCTAATATATAAAGTACTATAAGTTCTAAATAATAGTATCCTTGAAAATCGTTAAAATTTAAAATGAATTTCAGGTGTATATATTGTATAGATAGAATATTTATCGTATTTTAATAAATATGTTAAAATTTTATATAGACATAAAGTTTACTTTTTATATTAATATTCGAGGAAAACGACAAATATATAATTATTATGCTTTTTTCCCAAGAACTTTACTGGGGTTTCTTATTTTTTAAATTGAGTTGAATGCATTTATTATTGATTTATATTTTTATTGTTGGAAGATATAATATATGATACTAAATTAAAAAAAAAAAAATGCGTTGAAACTATATATATTTTTAAATATACTAAAGGAATTCTATTTCTTTCAGAAAGAAGAACACATTTCCTGTAATCTGGAACAAAATTAACATATAAAAAGATATTACCTACAGCTAAGATGAATATGCTATGTACGACCTTGAATTCAAAATAAATATTGTGTTCGTTTTTTTTACTACAGTAACTATCCAATACATCTTAATAATTGATCCGATAAAATATGTGTAAACTATTTGTATCAATTATAATTTCACGTCATACTAAAGAAGCGTTTATAATCATCGATTATAAGGAATTAGTTGTTTAAGGAATCCATAATTAATTAGACCTTGCACAGTGTGTTGTAATTTAAACTACTAATACTTTAATTTATTCGAAAATAAGATTTATCAACATATTGTTATTGATAAATATTATATTTTCATTAAATACGCTTAAAAAATACTTTAATAAATAATTAATTATGACATGCGCGTCTTTGATAGCAGCGTATATTTAGGGGAGGGTATGCATCATATTCCCAAAATATCTCGTATTTTACCTATTTACAGTATGAAAACGTGTTCAAATTGTAATATTTAATCTAATTAATAGTGCACTATTAAACGGTATTGTTCTGTAATTACGGTAGTTCAAAAATTATCACTTTTGTATTGTTAACAAAGCGTGTACTTATTATGTTTATTGTGAAACACGAGACCCAATATCATATTGTCGGGTCCAAAATATTGGATTTTGAGGGTTGAAACGACCTTCTTACTGCTCCTATAACTAATAACGGTCAATATATTAACCAATAAAGTAATACGTTTCTTTAAATAATACCGATTAAACTTTTCGATACCTACCTAATTGTTTTATATACGTTAAGTTATATTCGGGATTTCTAATATTAAGTTTAATAATTGCAAATTAGTTAATTTTTTAAATCATTAATTTTTTCTGAGTATATAATTGAGTGTAAAATGTATACGTATGTTGTTTTATTACTTTAACTTGATTTTCAAGGGGATTCTAAATTTTTAGTAAGGTAATTAAATCTAACAATACTTATAAATATGTTTAAATATATTTATAAGAATTTAGAAAAGGCCTCCGTATTAGTATAATTTTTATTGTCGTGACTTATATAATACTATTTCCAAATACACGTTTCAAAACACGACTTAATCCAAACCCAGGACCCCGTTTTACCAAACGAACGAATGGCTTTCGCATTAGTTTGGGTATTGATGATACATCGTAATACGCTACCACACAGCATTAGGTAAGAACCGTTCATACTAGTGATGGAAAATGTTGGTATTGATCTTGATCTTACAATAAATGAAAGACCAAGACTATACTAGTACTAGCAAGACCAATAAGATCGAAATATGCAATGCAATATTAAATTTAAGACCATAAAACTTACAGCCTAGCTTAGGGCGACCATACATCCCGTTTTTAGCGGGATTGACCCGTTTTTGAGTATTGTGTTCCGTTATTCGTTTAAGCGGGACGCTTTTGTCCCGTTTTTTCGAGTTGGTCCTGTAATATTTTCGTTTTTTTCGGGTTGATAAAAAAAAAACAATATATTGGCTACAATTTTTACAGAAGAATCATGAAAATGTATGCATTTTCTTTTGTCAAATTTAAAACATTTAATCAAAATAATTTTCGTTCGTCGTAATAATATTGGCAAAACAAATTAACGATATGCATTCTGGTGGAGAATAATTGAACCATCCTATTCGGGATGGCTTATATGTTTACATTGAGAATTTCTATTATAAAGCTAATGTTTACAAATTTAACATA
>JAIPRL010005628.1:0-31165 GCA_025469235.1 Pemphigus obesinymphae
TTAAAAATATTGCCTATTTATTTCGAAAAAACATAAAAAAGTATTTAATCCTTATACTATATAGAATAAAAGTAGCCCTCCAATCGATCGATGCGCTCCTGGTGGCAGAATAACCGTGCGCTTTTTTTCGGCCCACTTTTATAGCAGGCAGCCATAAGAGTTTGGTCTCCTTATCTCTAGTCTTCATGGTATATCATTAACCATGGAAAAGACCACGGACTAAGATAGTATCTTAGTCCGTGGAAAAGACACATAAAATTGATAACTGAAAATCCAGTTGATAACAAATCAAAAGAAAACAACAATTACAAAATACAACAAAAACTCGACAAAAAAAAAAAAAATTTGAACTTTCTAATTATTTTTTAATTTTCTTTCTTACTTAAATAAATCAGTCGAAATAACAATAAAAATGTCGGACGATGAAATGGAAAAATTTGAAATCACTGACTTTGATTTGGACAATGAATTTAATATGAACAGGCCTCAAAGACGATTGACCAAAAATCAAGCTATTTATGGTAATAATATACTTAATATTAAATCATTAATCTAAAATAAGTATCATTAAATACATCTAATAGCTTTTAAATTAGTATTGCAAATTGTAAATATTATTATTATTCACATTATTTTTCATTATTCAAATTATTGCACAAAAAACTTCCAAAAAAATTTATTTGGCTGAAAAAATCAAAATTGAAAAATCTTCCCTAAAAACTTTAAATTAGGTCAGTGTACCGGTTGTGGTCACTAAGCATAAACAAATTTTTACATTTTTTTTTTTACTTTAGGTACTGTAAGAAATTATATTAAATCATAAAACTATGATCAAGAATTTTATGCCCCTTCAGATTATGTACCAAACTCATTTTTATTAGATATTTAACCTAATACCCTAAAAAATATATTTGAAAAAAAAAAGCCAAAACCAGTTGTGGTTCTGTGTACTGTTTGTAGCCACCAAAACATTAAGTTATACCTTGGATGCATAAATATAAATGGAAAATAAAATTGTAAATTAAAACAGTTTTTCTGGTTTATTTTCAAGTAAAACTATAATCAGTCTTTAAAATATATTTTATACATATTATACGAGTACAAAAGTCAATTAGATGAATTATTATTAATATTAAACATACCAATTAAAACAAAATATTTAAAATTAAAAATGTCTATACTTTATTAATCTAGGAATTAAAAGATTTAAGCATCAAATTCCAGAGAAATTTGATGCTTTAGGAGGTTTGATTAATTACATCACATCTTAAAATTTATACCAAATTTCATCAACTACATATGGCAATTTCCACCCTGACTCACTCCTTACCATTACACTTACTAAAGCAGATGTTATATTTGTTACATTTTGTTCATTAATTACTCCAGGGAAAAATTCCCTATCATATTACATAATGACAAAGTCACCAAGTTTATATTCGTCTTCAATTTTATAATTAACAATTTCATCACTATCCAAAAAATCCTATTCGCTTTCATTTTCACTTGTTTTTTTTTAAATTTAAATTTGTAATACGTATTTGTTAATTTAAAAAAAATGGCCAAAACTGGTTCATAAGTAATGTACTATTTGTGGCCACAACTGGGTAAATTCTAAAATTGATGTATCTGTGTAGTTGATCTTGATTATTGATGTGTAATTAATTGAATATATAAGTATTAGTCTTGAAAATAATTAACTATAAAATAAAAAAATCATTAATTTTGTTTTGAACATTTCTTATCAAAACCCATTACAATAATACAATTAGTATAAATATATATTATAAACATATACTTATGTAAAAATATATTATGGCTCACTCTGGTTTAAAAATAATTAAAACAAGATTATTGAACAAAATATAAAACTGAATGGCTACAACCTGTATACCTACCCTATTATTAATTTAAAGATTTTTCTTATTTTAAAATTACTTTATATTATCTAATAATATTATGAATACTAGTGAAATAACAAATATATTCATTATTTTAGAAAAATATCTTATATTATAATACTTTTATTATTTAGGTATTTGGGCTGATGAAGAAGGTGGCGGTGATAGCGAAAATGAACCTTCTGGTTTTGGAGGCCGCAGAAAGAAAGATAAGAAATATAAACAAAATTACATGGCTCCTGTTTCGTTTGTAGCCGGAGGTATTCAACAATCTAGCAAAGACAAAATACAAATTTCAACTGAAGAAAAAAATGATAATGAATCAGAAAATCTGAATGATAATATATCTACATCTAGGTTTAAAAAATTACTTAAATATAATTATATTTTTATCTATATACCTACCTACATAATTTATATTGCCTGCCTTTATTTATACAGTGAAGAAGAAAAGCCAGTCTTTAATTTTGATATTGATCAAGAATTAGCAGGGTTACGAAAGAAACAATCTCAAGTAAATCCAAGACTTATGAACAAAGGATTAGGAGATTGGGAAAAGCATACAAAAGGAATTGGTGCAAAACTTTTGCTTGGAGTAATTTATTAATATTTTATTTACGTATTATTATTAATTTTAATTTAATTCTTAATTTTACATTTTACAGATGGGTTACCAACCTGGTCATGGTTTAGGAAAAAAACTTCAAGGTATTACAGCTCCAATTGAAGCAAATTTAAGAAAAGGAAGAGGAGCGATTGGTAATTTATCCTTATAATTGTATATTTTATATTATGTATAATTAATATATAGGTTTTGTTTTTAGGTGCATATGGTCCTGAATCTAAAACCAAACCCATGAAAACAATAGATAATGAACGAACATCAGACAAATCTAAAGATACTAAAGTTCCTGCAAATGGATGGAGAAAAGCTCTAAAAGCAGAAAAAACACAATATATTTATAAAACAGCCGAAGAAGTAATTGAAGAAAGCAAACAACCAGGACAAAGAAAAAGAGAGTTCAAGTAAAATTCATGAATTTTTCACAATATGTTACTTTTGTATCATAAAATAACTTTTATTTAATATTATATTTGTAAAATATATTTTTATTTTTTGAGTAATGATAATTTAAAACTTATTTATTTATTTATCCTAAATTATATACATATTATAAATGATAAAACGTGTTTATTGTTTTTCAGTGAACTGAGTAGAGTAAAAGTAATTGACATGACTGGTCCTGAACAAAGAGTTTTATCAGGATATCATGCTATATCTAGTGTTAAAAAACTAATTGATCAATGGGAAGTAAGAAAGGATAAAAAATGCTCGAATTTTGATCTACCTGAATTATTACACAATCTCAATCTTTTAGTTGAAATATCCGAACAGGTAGAAACTAAAATGGTTATACATTTTAATATTAATATTATAAAATATAAAATGTCTGCTATGATTTTATTACAGAATATTATAACAAATAATCAAGAACTTTGTAATAGTGAAGGTCGACTAGTTGTAATTGAAAGAGAAACTAGTCAATTAGGGGAAAATATAAAAGAAAAAGAAAAATCAATTGAATCTCTTGCAAAAATGATATTCATCATGGAATCATTAAATGATTTAAAAAAACAAAATATGTTAACTAGTAGTGAAGCCATAAAACAATTAAAAGAACTGAAAGTATGTTATAAAAATATTTACTAATAGTAAATTCTTAAACATTACACTTAATTAATTCTTTAATTTATAGGAAAATTATTACTCAGATTACCGACTAAATGGTGGGTCAGTTTTTGCATTATCCATTTCACAAGCATTAATTAAAGAAAATCTATCTACTTGGGACCCATTACAAGATCCAACTATGCCTTTCGAGGAACTCAATAAATGGAAAGAATTATTAACTTTAAATGAACCATGTGCTATTGGGTTTCAATCAAGTGAAGAATTTCAAACATTAATTTGGCAGGAATGGGTACCTCAAGTTCAAAGAGCATGCGGGTAAATATATTTTAATTTAAGAGGATGTGATACCCACATTTGGGTTCTTTTATTTAATTGGTAATATAGATAAATTACACAACACAAAACAAAATGTATGGTGTTTACATTGACCTACTAACATTTTTGAAAATGAAAATATTTTCTAGAAAATGGCATATCCTTTTGTAATAATATATTGTTTCACAAAAAAGTTACAACATTTAACTTCAAACTAACAAGCTGTAATTTAGACAATATCTTACAAAAATAATTCCATTTTCATATTTTACTTCACCTTCTCACCCAACTATTTGAGTTCGGCCACCTTAATCCTACATTTTCATTTAACTTTATCTCTAGCATCATCTTTACTTAACCCCACCTTCCTCATATCACTCGCCATCACATCTCCCCACCTCTTTTTCGGTCTTACTTTCTTTACTAATTTTACTGTCTCAACTATTTTATGTTGTCAACTATCAAAGCTATTCCTATACTACCTCATATATACTTATTACCTTATTTTGTTCTCTCCAGTCACTCCACTCATCCACCTTATCATTTTCATCTCTGTTACACTCATTCTCTATTCTATCATCTTAACTACTGCTCAACATTTTGTTCTATACATCATTGGAGATCTCACAACTGTCTTATGAAATTTTTCTTTTAACCTAATGGGGATTCTTTTGTCACACAAAACACATGACATTCATCCCCACTTCATCTATCCACACTTAATCCTGTGTTTCATATCCTCTTCAAAGCCCCTTTATGTATGTCAATGAATCCTAAATACTTAAACCTCTCAACCTCTCCCATCACATAATAAAGTACTTATATTTAGTTTTAGTTATTTTCAAGCAAAATTTAATATAAGTATAAAAAAATAAAATTTTAATCTGTTTGCTTTTTTAAATTGATGACTAAAATAATATTTGGATATATATATCCACAAAACCTAACTTTTTATTAGGTAATACTAAAATAGAGGATTTTTTCATTATCTAATTATAACTGTGTTATATTAATTACATTAGAGAAATCTGATTAATAATCTAGTCTACAATTAAATACACAAATTATCAAATAAAATAAAATATTGGTTTTAAGTGTCGTGATTTATTAAATTTTATTCTTATCTTTTAATAAAACTGTTATTTATTTAGACGTTGGAATTGTCGAGATTGTAATAGTATGTTGAAACTTGTTGAGCAATCATCTGAATTAATACCAATTGACATAATTAATAAAATTCTTGAGAATATGATTTTACCAAAAATACAGTCAGAAGTGGAACAATGGGATCCATTGACTGATCTTGTGCCAATTCATCTATGGATTCACCCATGGTTACCATACTTGAGTGAGTCAAAGTTTAATATTAAGTTATTTAATCAATTTAAATCTATTCAATCTATTAAAATTTTAATTTATAGATTTGTTATTAATATAATCATTTATGTAGGCAAACATTTTGAAACAATCGTTTATCCTACGTTGAGGCAAAAACTAAGTGTAGCATTAAATGCCTGGCATCCATCTGACAACTCTGCAAAATTAATGCTTCAACCATGGATAAATGTTTTTGAGCAAGGTTATATGGAAGCTTTTCTAATAAAAAACATTGTTCCTAAATTACAAGCTATTTTACAAGCTTTTGTAATCAATCCACATCATCAACAATTAGGTAATATTTCTCGTTTTTAAAACATTGAGAATAAATTAAAACATGGTCCTATTTTGTTTTTAGACTGTTGGAATTGGGTGAATGCATGGTCAGATGTATTACCATTACCCACATTAGTTGAACTATTGGATCTACACTTTTTCCCTAAGTGGCTTAAAACACTTACTATGTGGATAAATATGAACCCGAATCACGAACAAATAAGTAACTGGTATACAGGTTGGAAGTCCTTAATGCCTGCTGTTATTGTTGAACATCCAACAATTAAAGGGCGATTTCATTCTGCTTTGGATATAATGAGCCGAGCAGTTGGTGGTCCTTCTATGCCATTACCACCACCGCCACCTACAATTCAAGTAAAATATTTATAATATAATAAAGATAAGTTTTGTTGATATTTATTACATTATTATTTTTTTTTTTTAGGGTGGTCTTGCTGAAGCTGTACGTACTGCATCACAAATGCCTCATGGCTTTAAAGAATTGGTGCAAAAGCGTTGTGAGGAACGTGGTATTTTATGGATGCCTATTGCTGGTCGTTTTAGAGAAGCTAAACAAATATTTAGATGTGGAGCACGACTTCAAGCATATATTGACCGTGGAGTTCTATTTGTTAGCCAAGATGGTTCAAATTTCGCCCCAATGTCTGTACAGTCTATGTTAGAACTATGTGAATAAAACAATTTGAAATTAAATGTTAAGAGGACACTACATTTACATTTACAATCTCCGTCTTACAACTGACAATATAGGAAATTTATGTTCAGCATTCATATTAAAACTATGTTATTTCTAATATAAGAATAAATTTATAGATGAGAATATTATCTGATTTTAAAGAGAATAATAAGAAAAAAATATATAATTATATAAAATAAAAATATAAAAAAATAATAAGAAAAATATATTCATTTTAATTATTATGATTGTTTACATATACCTAAGTATATGTCTTTTTTTTTTTTTAATTATAATTTTGAGGAAAAAACAACATTTACACATAGATCATATTTGTATTTATAAATTTAGTTTTAAATCAATGTATTCTTCATATTATAAATATTAAATAATGAAGATGTAATATGAAAGTCGAACATAAATTTCCTGTTATTTTAATTGGTTAAGCGAAGACACCAAATATATGGTGTATTCTTAAGTTGAAAAATTAAAAATAATTATGTTTTTACATTTCTATTATATACAGATAATCAAATAGCTATAAATATAAATGGTAGATATTTGATTATATTTTATAATTACTGAAATAAAATATTATTTTATATGTTATGTTTTTTAAGGTAAAATGATCTCAGTTTCTACTTTACAAAACTATTAAAATAATTTTTTCAATATAAATATACAATTTACAAACGCTATGTAGTAATCTAATGATTTTAATTGTTAAAAATAATGATAACTTGAATTATTTTATGGGTGGATTCATCACACATGTTACTATTTTAGCCTTGGAATTTACCACTGTATATTTTTTCTTAAAATTAATTTTATACAACTATTGTAATATATATGAACATGTCTCAAATAAACTATATTTTATATAGGTACTATTTTTGTTATACATTTTTAGGTTCTATAATTTGTTTTAGTAACAATGTATTTTAAAATTAATATTCTAAAGCAGAATATTTGCCTGAAAAGTTTTGACAACATTAATAAATACATATTAAATTGATAATACATTATATATTTATAAACATTTAAATTTTTGGTAACTGATCCAATTTTAAATTGTTCTTTTAAATAAGCAAAATAATCCATATTGGTTCAAATATAAAAACATTTCCTCTTTCTTTCAAAATCATTAGAAAGAAAATGTTAAACTTTGTCCAACACAGCAATTTATTGACTCCCAATCATTTTTAATAGATTACCATAAAAATTAAATACAATCATACATATAACTTACACAGGGGTAACTTGACTCCTCTAAAGTTGCCTTATTCTGCCAAATCGATTATCAATTGGTATTAAATCTTTAGGGCTTGGCCCAATTCCAGAAATCAGTCCAGTCGAAACACAAAAAGAAGTTGTTGACCTTTTTTAGTCATTTATAAGCAGGAAAACTATAAAGTAACTTTTCAGTTGGCCCAATCTTTAAAGGTGTGATCTTTTTTAGATTTGAGGAGAAGTGAGGAATATATTGGTTTTACAGTCTACCCAAAAATTCTATTGGAGGGAGTGTTCTGATAATTGTTACAAACAGGATCTTTTTTTGGTAGCAATTTCCATCTAGTTGGTACTTTAGAGAAGTAATTTTTTGATAAACGTATAATAAAAAACAACCAAAAAATTAAGAAAAAACTGTAAAAACATGATTTTATTAAAATCGAATATGGTTTTTTCATTTTAATTACGTAAATAATAGCCATAGTCTTAAAATGTTTTAAGTACTATTTTAATGTAAAAAAATTGTCTACATTTTTTCCCAATTATGAGCAATTATAGCAATTTTAACTTTTTCGTCACAAAAGGTTTAATTTTAGGTTTTAAGACCTGAAATTTTAATGCAATAGTTATTTCAATTTTTCAACATGAATTATTTTGGTATATAATACTATATACCTAGTGTGTTCGAATATCGTGGTGAAGGGGAAATTGGTCTATATAGACTTGAAAACTTTTACCAAAAACCTATATAAATATAAAATCAATGTAAAAAGAAATTTTCCACAATTTTTGGCCATTTAAAGTAATTTTGAAGTTACCAGCTATTTCGTCGTTAGTTAATTTTAGATATTGCCGACAGTAATAATACTCGCACGATACCCATGTTATAAATAGCAAAGCTTTGCTCAGAGTCGTTTTATCGAAAGAAATGATTATCATTGCTTTCAAATTCAATACATATCCACCACCAGTATCTTACCCATAAAAGCTTAGTGCTTACACCTCTACCGACCGACTTATTACATAAAAATAATCAATACAGCCGGTCGAATTAAGCACACTATCCCTCTAAAAAATTACATCGCTAGGCCCCTGTATCTACATAACATGTAGATAATAACAGGTACATTATTCAGTGGCGACTTGTAAGATTTTGAATAAGTAGTGCATATGCGCAATAGGTACAACTTGCATTTTTTTAAATAACTATCGACCCTTATTTCTGACACAAGATTTCGATATACCTATTGATTTTTGTGTACCTAATCATTTTTCTTTTGTCAACTTTTATTCTAAATCCAAAATTTAACGAATTAAAATTTGAAACAGCTGTAACTACACGGTCAATTTTGGGTTTAGGACAATGACTTACAAAAAGAATTGGCTAACAATATTTTTCTATTCAAAACTGTTAGATATCAAAAGTTGACCCACTTAAATTTTATTCGAAAAAAAAAATTTTTATATTTCACTTTTGGTAACAGTCATATAATTTGAACAATTGCTGACAGCAGATTTGAATAAAATAATATTTTTTCAGCCATTAATATATAATACATATAATATTATAATTAATTTATGATAGGTACCTATATCACAATATTCTCAATACCTACTACTTTATAATAAGTTTTGTATCTAAAATTAAAAATATATAATTAAATGAATATGGAGTAATATGCACATTAAAATAATTTTTTTAAAGAAAAATGTCAATACCTATAAATAATATAGGTACCAACCAACTGCACGTATGCGAAGCTACTCAAGTAGACTATTAGCCACAGATCAACCCATATCCCCTCACCTATCTACATTTACGTGACTATGCTTGAATTTTTATTTTCATTATTAAATATTGAATTTTTTGGGATCGAGTGGTTGAAACGCGTGTTTTGGCACACAAGGTCGGGGTTCGACTCCCAGGTAGCAAATGGGGTAGGTAGCCAACGAGATTTTTCTCGCTGGAGGCTTCTGGTCTCTAGTACAAGCTGGCCATAATTACTAATCCCATCCAATAATTTTTCCAATAATTAGCTACCTATCTATAATACCATCTTCGACTCCCCTAATACCTATGTAAAGATACAAACCCGAGCGTGTTCGATTTTGAGAAATAAGAGGATGTAAAACGATTAATTTAACTATTTAAATATTTAATTTAAAAAGCCCACGCAATCTTTATTGTATTTATCCATGTATTTATGTATTTCCCGCCAAATATCTTATCATTTGACCAATTTTCGAAGTTTTATCAAAATATTTATTTATTTTTAATTTTTCAATATTCAGAATTTAATTTAAATGATATTTTAATGATATTGGTTGTCGGTTGATAGTTGGTAGTTGGTACCTAGTTGATACTTATTACTTTTAATAGGTATCTTCTACATAAATACATAATACATATTATTTTCTCTCACTATAATACCTATTTGTGAGAAATTTTCATTCTCATTAAAATTATTTTTGTGTTTCTCGTGTTCCTACAGAGTTCGTTGTTATTTCATTCAATAGCGATTACATGATTGTCTGAGTTTTCAAATATTACATTTTACCTCATCCAATATGGCTTCCAAGAATAAAAAGGTAATGATTTCTGAATATTATAAATATATAACTGAAATTAATGTTAAAAAAATAAAAACGTATAGGTACTGTAAAATCTTGATAACTCAATTCTATGAGACTGGTGAACAGTAGGTCGCTGAATTAGTAAACTACCCTACACATAAGGCTGAACCTACATTGAGAGCGTGTAATCTACGTAGTCGGAAATAGAAACTTAATAATAATTGATATACTATTTAAGCACATGGATATCGGACAATGTCAAATGAAAAATAAAATTATTTGATTCCCCACCGACTGTTGGAATAAATCGGATATTGCACGTGCTGCCGTTCCGTAATACTGTAGGTGACTTCATTTTCACGTGGGGTTTTGTTCCCAATTTCACATCATATGATGTTGTTTGGCTCCGTGTTGAATGACAATCAGATCAAATAAGTTCTCAGTGTAGGTCTAGCCTAGTAATTAGGAGGGACTATCAATGTTCATCCCATATAATTATATGTCTACAACTATTAAAGTAGATAGGACATACTTTCATCATTTCATCAAATTAAACATGAATCTAAATAAAAATTATCGCCTCAAATTTAGGATATTTTCCTCTCATACATGGACTTTTTCCTCCCATATTCTATTACAATTAATTTATGGAAAATAAAAATAATTTTATTGATATTACTAATATAGGTACTAGGTAATCTAATATAATAGGTACATTACTCTCCGTATATAAGACATTTTCATATTTCACATTCACATCAGTTATAAAAAAAAGTTGAAGTAAAATTTAATAAATTTTATATTTTTTTAAATTAAACCACTTATTTGTTGTAAATAGTATAAAATATTATTATTATCGAAATTCAAAACAATATTTCTTAATTTCCTTAGTAATAGTAATAGTATATAGTAATATACTGAAATCCCCACAATACCCCGATACCATACTCAAACTATAATCCCCTGAGATTGATATTTTATTTATTTAAATTTGTAAAATATAGTTTCTATATTCTATAGTACCTATATATCTATACTAATATAATACTGAAAAATAAATCGTAATTTTATATTGGAGGAAAATGTATCTTTCCTAATTAATACGACTGAGAAAATAATATTTATTTACTCATCACCTCCCCTTACAACCTCTTATTATACTAACTTTATTATCAACTTCCTTAACTTGAAAAAAATCAGATCAGGTGAGTGGAATTCGAACCGGTATACCCATATCGAAAGTTTGTTTAATCTTTCCTTTACTCTTAAAAAAACTGAATACCAAAAAATTACTTCTTGAAAAAACTATATATAACAAATTTGATACCTAAAAAGCTTTTTACAATAAAACCCCTACTTGACTCCTTCTATGCGAAAGGTTGTTTCTAGAAAATAATAATAATAAGTTTAATATACCCATAGATTTATTACTTCACTCAAATAGGGTGGAGTTGCCTATGGTCATGTTGAGAATTTTTTTTTATTAATATTACATTTATTCTGTCTACGGTTATTGAAGAAAATTGAAAATGAAACCATATAATATACTTTACAAGTTTACTAATCTTTAGTTTAAATTTCAAAGTCTTATGAACATTATGGAATGAGAAATTGGTATTATTATTTTAAAATTGTATTTTCCCCTTCTATGGCTATCTCAATGCTATCTATGGCCAGCCATCTTACCCACCTATGGCCACCATAAATTTTTATTTGGTACATTACTTATATTTGTTATAAATAGGTACCTAAATAATTATTAGAAGCAAAACACTTTTAGTCTATTAATGAAATAATGTAATGCAAATAAATAAATTATTAATAGGTAGGTTTATAAATAAAATGAACAATATTATAAAAATAAAATCTACACTGCCAATCCTTAGGAAATTAATAACTATGCATAATAAAAACATATAAACTTAATTAAATTTGTCAATCTTATTTAAATTTTTCAAACACGTCAACAATGCCGGAGTTGACAGAAAGATATTGTCTATGCTTGAAACATAACTCTGACGATGGCAATTTATAAAGTGTATCAGCTAAGTCAATTTCTATATGTCACCGTCTACATGTATAAATTCTGTATTTTCTTCATCACAGGTTTCAAAATATTGCACTTCTAATTCGGTTTTGGATAATATATTTGTAACTGAGGCAACATATTTGGAAATTATTTGTTTTTTACTTACTGGCTTAGATTTTACTGAAACGTAGTCACCTGGTTTTAAATCTTAAACATTTGTTATAATTTTAATAAGATTTTTACTTAATAGTAGTTAAAAGTTCACCATTAGAATTCATTTTTGAATTCTAGCTTAGATTTGATTTTGTGCTTTCAGTATCTGATACAATTCTTGTATTCACTTTCTTAGCTTTAATTTTTGCTTTTTCATTTTTTCTTTTTTTCTAACTTATCATTGGCTATTATTTCATGAAATTCAATCTATTTATCAGATGTAATTACATTTGAAGTGTAATATTTTTTCCTAGTGGATTTGAGTTGCTGTTATACGGGCCACTTAATAATATTATTAAATATAAAAATTTATGTTATTTATAAAATATTAAATTGAAATATTTTTCAATTCGTTTTTATTATTTAAAGTTTAAATATCATAATATTTTAATAACTTACTATACAATTTTCTGAAAGTAAACAAAATTATAATAAAATAACATATAATAACATAATAAAATATTAAAATATGTACCATCGCCAATAGTCTTTAATGCTAATTGTACTTTATTAGGAGAATACATAAATCTTTTTTAAGTACCTAATCACACTTTTCATTTTTATTGATGCTATATTAACATCCTAAATAAATAATTGAATACATTTATTAGATAGGTACCTAAAATACTATTTTTTCAAAAAAGTTATGACAGGACCATAAAAGGAAACACCTATACACCTAAACAACCATAGGTTTTGAAAGAAATAGTTTCCTCAATGGCCATCCAATAAATATGATACATCAGAGAA
The DNA here is from genome assembly GCA_025469235.1 of Pemphigus obesinymphae. Lineage (NCBI taxonomy): Eukaryota > Metazoa > Arthropoda > Insecta > Hemiptera > Aphididae > Pemphigus > Pemphigus obesinymphae. The sequence goes on from JAIPRL010005628.1 coordinate 13,056, forward strand.
TGTATTTAAAAATAATTTTATACCTATATACATATTATATGAAAAACAACTTATTTGGTGGTACAGAAATAAATATAATATACCTACACTTGCAACAAAAGATTGAGATATTCAAATTTTTGTTTTTCTTAACATTTTTGTTAAGAAAACCATGAAAAATGTATAACATGAGTTTTGAAAAATATTTTTATAGAGTTGTTTAGTTGTTAACTTACTTTGTTATTACACATTAGTCCATATACTGTATATGTATATATCTAAGAGTGCAACAATATCCATATGATTTATCAAATTACAAAATTACACTATTTACATATTAAATAAAAATTCCTCCCTACTGGCCATAGACGACTTCTCTATAAAATATGATTAAAAATATAAAAATAAATTAATCTGCACTGAGTAATTTGAGGGTTTCACTATATATATATTGTTTTATTACTATTATGTACAATAATATTTGATTTCAGGAAGCGATTATACTCGCAATTGACATTGGAAAAAATTCTTCTCAAAAAGATTCAGAAGGAAAAACTTATTTTGAAAAAGCTATATTTTGTGCTTCTATGATTTTAAAGAGAAAAGTATACCTAATGCATTTTATTATAATAATATGTTTGTACAATATTATTACCTTTTTTCTTTTCTTTTTGTTCTAGATATTTAGTGAAAGTAAAGATGATTTAGCATTAATATTATTTGGTTCATCTCAAACAAATAATCCTTTCTCGACACAAGGAAGTTGTTTTAAAAATATAGAAATTGTTGCTAGTTTAGGTCAGGTAACATGGGATTTGCTTCAACATCTTACTAATATATCTTCTACAGATATAACATCTTCAGATTGGCTTAGTACTCTTGTCGTTGCTACAGATATGTTGAAAAATGAAAATGAGTATGTATGTTACATTACAATTAACAAAAAGCTTAACTTATACTATACCTATAAAAATACATTATATATTTATTTAAGGAAAAATTCGATAATTATTTTTTATAAAATATAGACTAAAATATAATTCATTTTGTTGAAAACAGTTTGACATGTGACGTCATAAGTTCCATCAGCTTTCTTCTTGCCTATTACAATACTCACAATTCATTAACACATATTAATTAATTTATTAATATATTTACTTCTGCTAATTTGAATCTAAATAAGTTTTTATATTATAAAAGCTTAAATGTTTTCCTAAAATGTGATGAATATTGTAATGAAATAATAAATATTACAAATGATTTTATTTTTAATAATGAGTAATGACTATTATTACCTAAACTATACTTGTCTTGTGTTTATATTGTATGTCTCCATTCAAAATCTATTAATATTTAATACATATATATTTTTTTAAACCCCATTTTATACAATTTGTAAAATAAGATAAACTAAAAGATGATATGATAAAACATACATTTTATACATTTAATATTTGTTGTTTCTATATGATATTGAAAACAAATTTTAGGAAAATATCTAATCTTCTATAGCTGATAGATCTTATACCACGCATCATTTTCAACTGTCATTACTGATCAAACCGGATCATAACGGATACTTTTATTTTTAATGATATTCAATTTTTAGCAAATTAACTCATGTTTATTATTTCCTTGGATAATCCTTCATAAAGCTTGCCGCACGCCGGATCAGAATACGTCGAAACACACAAATCGAAAATAGTTTTGTCCACACATCACGTTGGAATAGAATATTATATACGTTGTCTACATATCCATGTTGGATATGATTTTGCGCCTGTTTTAGCGCCGTTTTAAGCGCTTTTGAATCCTTCAAAATATACTCTTCAATCAATTTTAGACATTTCTGTTCTAAGGTAGCGTATCCAATCCAGTTAAAATTTAAAATTATGTTAAATTTTTTTTTCTGTTCCGATCCGGTGTATGGCAAGCTTAAGAAGATACTATTTTGAAGTTACTGTATCTGTTTATCTAACAATCAATATATAAAATGTATGTCTACAGTTTTGTAATCAAAAATGTTTACTAAATATTTATAAATTGGTACCTATGCAAGAACAATTTTATCAATACATCACTGTAAAAAAAAATATCAGAATAGGATAGATAATTTGAGTAGGTACTTATATCATAAAAATAAAGCAAAAATGTAATTGTTAAGAACTTATAGGAATTAAATATAGAAATAAGGTAGGGAAGAAGTTATTAAGAAAGATGTAGTGGCCTTGTAGAATAAATAAAAATATAGTTAATAATAGGACTATGTGATAGAGAAAAATATAAATTTCTGCTAACCTTATTTATGTAGGATAAATGAGAAAAAGAACATAATCTATGATCTCTTATCAATTTTTATTTTCAAATTTTAAGAGATATAATCAATTTTAATTTACGATATTTGAAATTAAATATATTTTTAGTTTAAATCCAAAGATTAAAAGAGATTTAATTTATAAAGGTATGCCTATACTTGTGCTATCTTATTACTCTACATTGCATTTTACTGTGATAAGATTTTTGATGATTTTATTTTATTGACTCGTTTATAATTAACAATAACCCTATCGCCCTATTTTTTAATTCCTATATATTATTATGGCATATTATCAAGATATTGGCCAGCGTAAACTGGTGTGCAACACCGATCCTGATTAATGATCTTGATTCAGTGTGAAGATACACTGGTTTAGTTAGAAATCCGTGGCATTAATCAGTTTATCCCCTCCATAATTCTTATTATCATTTATCACACATTATACAACATTTTTGGGTATAGGTATATTATAATATTGTTTTACAAACATTAGGGCATGAGGTATAAAATATATATAATATAAATACCTATTTAAAATTAATTATTTAATGTGAAAATTGATAAACGGTAATGTAATATCAGATAATAAAAGGGGAAGTTAAGTTTGGGGTGAGGACAAATAGGGATCGGTATTTCTTGACCACCTCAGTATAGCAGTCGAAAAAAACTAAATCAGTTAAGTCTAGTGAATTTTTTAAATTACACCGGTTTACTTTTTAAGGGGAAATCTACACCGGTTTACGCTGGTGAATTTATTGTATAATTATGATAATATTCTATGTTACTAAAGGCTGGTTTAAGACGTAGGCCCAAGTCTACAGCAGCATATTTTAAATTAAAATTGAATTTTTTTTTTATTATTATTTTTATAAGAGGTATTTTGTAGTATATTATAAAGGTCGATGACCTTTTTTGCTTATTTACATAATTATTTTGCCTGTTGTTATAGTGCAGGGTATACGGAGATACAGGACATATATCCTCTGATATTTTTACATAAACACTATACCTTCTTAATATTTTGGTGTGGAGTTACTTGTAGAATTATTTATATATATAAATTAATACCCAGTTTCTACAAAATAATTTGTTTTTATTTAACAAATACGTATTTCGAAAACAATGTTCTCATTTTCAGTGTTCGAAATATGTATTTGTTAAATAAAAACAAATTATTTTGTAGAAACTGGGTATTTATTTATATATATAACTATACCTTCTGTTAAATACCATATACTCTGTGATTAAACTTTTTTGTTTTTATTTTATAATCATGAAAAATTACAAAAATCAATTTGTACTGTAGTACACTATGAGATTAATTTCCGTTTTCCCAATAGGGGTTTATTATTATAAATTACCTCAATGTTTAAACATATAATAAGATTTAAAATGAGAGTATGAAATGAGAGTAAAATGAGAGCCTATAGCAGATCTGGCCAACCTTTTTTGTTTCAAATTAAGTTCTATTTATTCGCGTGCCACTGAAATTCGACCAACGTCATAGGTTCACCATCACTGGCCTATAGATATAATGTAAATGTAGTGTGGACGGTATATAGTTTATACCGTGAATTTTTGATGATAACAGCCTTGCCTACATGTATAAAATCTCTAGCGTTAGCCCTTGTGTTACCCATCATAATGGATGGAAATAGGAGCACATTTCGTGAAATATTGATTTTAACATTCACAAATATAGTACTTATTGTGAAGTATTTGTAGAAATATTGATATAGGTCAATATATATTTAATATTAGTTAGTTCAACAAAGTGTAAAATATAAAAGTTTTTTTATTTTTAAAGTTTTTTATATTTTATTAATACATTGTGGTAAGTAAGAATAAATATTTTATTTATATTTTAACAAAATACTGCTGAAACTTAACTGAGTACTCCATTTTTGTCTATATTTGGAACTCACGCATACTCTATTTTATTTTGTAATTTTACTATTTTACTACTTAGAGTATTTATTACTTATAAAAATTTGCTCATATATTTATAATAGTTAAGTCATATAAGTAATAAGTAGAATTTGGATTTGTATGCATATTTTATGTATTATAAATTTGTTAAAGAAACATTATACAATAATTTATTACCTAATTATTCTTATTTGTTTAAATTGTGATTTTTCTTGTAATATTCTGTAGCTATGACATCATAAAAATGGTAGTATGAACAAAATAAAATAAATCATACATTATTTCACGTCTTGACAATTATATTTTTATTAATATTTTTCATTTGATTTGAATGTAACAAATATGAATGAAGTTAAAAGAAAATGTTGCATACAAATGTTTATTTTTTTAATAAGAAAATATTTTGCTAAAAAACCATATTTTTGCATATTTCTTAGAGTTTCAAGAACATATTTCAAGATTTTTTATGTATAAATGCATACTATTTTAAGAGTGTATACAAATCCGCACTTAGTCATAAATATTTTTGTTTAAAAAAAAATTAATAGAAGCAATAATATGATAATTAAATTAATTTTTTAGGTTTTGAAAATATAATATAGAAAAATACAAAAACTACTGTAATTAATAACCAACCCAATTTTGAAGGATAAAATCCAAAATTTCTCTGAGAATATTGAATATCTTCAAAATGTAAAAAAAAAATCAAGTTCATTACAGTATTTTAGGTAACTTGCAGAATATATTAGGTGGTATGTAGTAGAGCCCAGTCAGTTTTTTTTATGATTTGGCCCAACCTAGCATTAAAATATGTTTCTGGTCTCAGCCTGGTATTAAAATATTTCAGCTAATTAACTAGTTTTAATTATTTTATATTTGATAGCGTTATTGTTTTCTATAATTGTATATTATATTAACTTATATTAAAACATATATGCTAGGAACAAGTTACAACCATGAAATTAAATATTAATATATTAATTAATAATAATGTATAAGTATCAATATTTATTGTAGTACCTACAAGTAAGGTTTGTCACAATTTATAATACATTTCCACCAGATATATATTATTTTTTAATGTAAAGCTTGGCCTGTAATGTGTTTTAACTTTTTAAGTTCAGCCCGTATTAGAATTAAAATTTAAAAGCCCAACCTGGTTTTAATTTTAAAGAGCCTGGCCTTGCCTAAAGCCCATGCAGATCTAGTATACATAGACACATACATTAAATCGTGTTTTATTATATAATAAAACTAATGAAATAAATATTTCATACTAATTTCCTAAACTTTATTAGCAAAATAAATAATGTTGAGGGTAGAGTACTAGAGTCTTCAAATGTTGAATGAATATAGTCGGCTCCTTCCAAAATTATTTTCTTTGATACATACCTTAATAGAAATCAATCTCACATTTAGTCGTTTGATTACATTATCTATCATCTATCATATATATGTCCATGTATAATAAAATGTTGGCTAAATAATTTTGCATTTTAATAAAGAACAAAAAGTTAATAAATGAGTGATGGTTAATATAATCGATGAATTCACTATATACTTATACTATACACTTATATTATTGATATATGAATTTATTTATTTTTTCATTTAACATATTACACCTGAAATTATTCCCTAATTTAAGATGAAAATTGTATGCACTCGCATTGTAATTCTATTATGTTATTATGTCCATGATGAAATTTGCTTCCCAACTAAAACACAATTGCGTTAAGACACTGAAAAAAAAAATATATTATCAATTTCAAATTAACGATTTAATACTTGTTAGAAGGTACTTTATTGAACAACATTATCAAGTTATTATCGATTAAGTTATTTTTATCGATAGAAATAACATGAAAAATAACTCATACCAGGATTTTCTGTCTATGTTTATCTAATCAGAAATATAAAATATATTATGTTACTTAAAATAAGAATGTTTATGTTAAAGAAATTCTTTTTTTATAAGAAAATATTTTACAAAAATACACTAAGACGCCTTCAAAAATATTCTTTAAATTTAGTAATAGATGTTTCAACTCTAAATTTAACTTAAATGACACAATTTTACACATACTTTTTCCTATATTGCTCATTAGTAGATAGATAGAGACAGCAAATGTAGCATACAGTCCTGGAACTTTTTGATCAGCATCTCATGTATAAATTATATCAAAAATATTATTGTTGAACAACAATATTAATATCATTCTTAATGTAAATCTTGGAATTTTATTGATATTGAAAATTTGACTGCAATCGCTATAAGTAAAAACTAGTAATTATGATATATTTAATATTTATTGAATTTTTGTAAAATGTACTTAATGTTTTCTTATTATTGTTATGTAGATAATTAATAGTCATTACTTTTTTAGATAAATGCCTATAGTTTTTTTTTAAACTAATAATAATTAGGAATCATATTTAATTTGTTTTTAAATAATATAATAATAATAATAATTTATTTTACAGAGATAAAGTATTCACTGAACTTCAGATTGTTATGTTTTCAAATTTTACAATAGATATTTCATTTGATAAAATTGATAATATAACTAGATGTATCCAATATCTAAAAATTAATTTAACTATGATGTAAGTTATTTATAAAGTATGTGTATTATATATTATTTAGTGTAATTTTAAAAAATATTATATACCTACTCAGTTTGTTTATGATTTCTCAGAAAATTTTGTTTTTTCTTTAGTACGTTCATATACAGTACAACTTTAATTTTTTTTTTTTTTTGTGCAATACCTATTGTTGGTACCAGATTTTCTTTAAATTATGTTATTTGATTTATTTTTTAAACTCAAAATTGACTAAACTATGACCATTTTAAATATACATAAAACAGTTATAATACTCCCACATCATACAATTTTCAAGTTACCTTCAAGGCATTGCTTATTTCTAATTTAATTTTATGAACAATATTAAATAGGTGCTAATACAGATTTATTAGTTATGGTCATAAAAAAATTATCTAATACTTATTAAAATAACTAGTAGTTTAGTTAATTTTGAGGTTAAAGATCTTTTATCCTCCCTCAACGTCATTACAACCCAAGGTTACTCATCTGAGAAATTACTGTAAACGCTATATTCTATACATGTTTACAGTATATTAACAATATACGGAAAAATAATATATAATAAATTATTACGCCTTTTTAACATGGAAAGTTAGTTAAACTACTAAAATTCTGATTAGTCTAATTTTATGTCAAGATGGATAATTGTTATTTGAAATAAAAATTTTATTGCATATGCATGTGATTTAGAATATGAAATTATGATCATAAAATAATGCTGTTTTTATTATTTATTTATTCAAAGTAGTAGTATTTAATATGTTATAATTATTACAATATAAATGTGCATTTACAGGAGTAAACTAAATCTATAATAATTGAGTATTTCCACCTATCATAAACACACTGTGTATGTATACGCCAGTATCAAATCAGTTTTTAATTAAATTTTATAACTTTATAGAGGTAAAGACTGTGAATATATATTAAACAATCCAACGCTAGATATGTTTATTACAGAATCAAAGGTAAAGTGCATTAGTTATTACGTAATTATTATTGTATTTTATTACCATTGTTATATACTATGTAGAGCTATCATTGAGTATGCAGTCTACTATCTACTAGTGTCTGTAATATTATTATTTCATATTTATACTTTATTTTTTATTAATTAATAAATGTATAAAAAAATATTTTAGATTTTGTGCAAAGCAAGGAATGTATTGGTTTAAGATTAAGTATTTTTATAAATGTATGTCTATACATTTTTTCAGATATAAATAATCGAGTAAAGAGCTTTTATGATATGAAATTGATGGTAGTACTTTAAAGTCATTTTTGATTTTTCCAGTAATTTCCTAAAGAGGTTCTAACACCAACATAATATTCAACCTAAAAGCAGGATAAAATTGTAGAACTATGGAAAGTCGAATTTCAATTCTGAAAACTGTTTTCAATTTGTCAATTTATCTTTTAGGGATCGATCAAGACATTTATTTTTATTTTTGGTCATACTATTTATCATTAAAAATCGAAACTTTTAAACATTGATCATATTTCAATTTGTAATAATAAAGAAAAATGCCTCAATCTATTCTTAAAAAACAAGTCAAAAAATTTAAATCTGTTTAAAAATATTTAACGACTTTCCAAAGTTCCAAAATTGTATCCCACATATTGGTCTTTTAGGCAGAAATATCATGATTACACAAAAAGAGATATTTGTACAGTATTATTTTTAGATTTATTTTAAGAATTACTGAAATATTTCTAAATTGTTGGATTTTATATATATTATATTTATATATATATTATTTTTCCTAAATTACTTAAAAATTGTGTATACAAAAACCCTTAAAAATCGTAATTATTGCAGTAAAGAAAATCTACCTTTTATAACTAGAGGGCTGTTTTTATGTAATACATAATTTTATGAAATGCAGATTTCTTAACTCTGATTTAAAATAAGCACGTTTCGCCCTGAATAAAATTAAACTTTTATTTTACATATTTTGAAGTAAATGTTAAAAAATGTAAAAGTTAAATTTTAAGCACATATTTTGTAAATATTTCCTATTTTCATACATAGGTATCTATAAATGTAAAGATATCTTTTAAAATGTTTTGGAAAAACACACTGGATAAGCATTTCCAATAAAAGCACTCTTTGAAAAAATTAGGTTGAAGTTATTTAGAATGAAACGTTTTCAAAAATTCAAGATATCATTGAAAGTGTACTATTCTCAGTTGATAAAAATACAAATGTTGTTGGTCACTATATCGCCAGTGCTATAATAGGAAAATTAAGTTCTGAACCTTCCGAACTATTTCTTATAAACTGTGGGGAACTAAACAAGTTCAATCATTAAACAATTGTAAGATTTTTTTAATGATACAATGGGTTTGTTTTGGCTACAAGGTGTAAAATACAAAAATGTTCTTTTGTTCTAAACAGATGCTACTCTATATATGCTTAAAGCTAAAAAAATTCTAACAACATTTTATCCAAAAATGATACATTTAATATATATAACACACAGATTTCACCATGTAGCTAAAACAGTTTAATTACAGTTTCCCTTATTTGATTCATTAATCACGACTTTAAAAAAAAAGTATTTCTAAAAGCTCCTAGTAGAGTACTAAAATTTAAGAAGGTATATCCTAATTTGTGCCTTTCACCTGAGTCAATCATTAATCGGTGGTACACTTGGTTAGCTGCAGTTGAATACTATTCTAATAATTTAAAAAAAATTAAAGAAGTTATTTCAAATCTTGATTCAGATACTGTAATCGCTATTACAAAAGCTACTAATATGCAAAATAATGACCTGAAAAATTATTTAGCATATATTTTTGCAAATTTTTGTTTTTTGGTTAAAGTTATAAAAAAATTAGAAACATCAAATCTAACAATAATTGAAAGTCTTGCGATAGTTGAAAATACAGCAAATAAATTAAATGAAGTTCAAGGAGAATCCGGAGTAATAATAAAAATTAATTAAATTACGTACTCGCTAAAAATATTGGTTTACAAAACATAAAAACTATAAAAAGTAGACCGAAAAAGAAGGGATGGATGTGATATAAGGAAGGTGGGGGTAAGTGAAGAAAATGGGGGTGATAGAATTAAGTGGATGTGTAGAACTAGGGTAGCCAACTCCAAATAGTTGGGTGTGAAGGTGATGTAAAGAGGAAGGAGAAGAAGTATTATAATAATTAAAAGTAATGTGTAACATATTAATAAAACACCGTCTTTATATTATAACTTAGAAAAAAAAGTAAAATATATTTCTTGTTCAGAATAAATAAATAAAATATAAATTATGAATAACATTTTTTTATAAAATTAATATAATATCATGAAATACCTACGCAAATACAAATATAAATTGTTATTTACTGGAACACATTACTACAATCTAAAGTAGGTAATCAGTATGCAAAGAAAAATGCACCATACCTACTCTAGTTATTACTTATCATCAATTAGTATATTTCTGGAGAATCTCGGAAGTAGGTACATTACTAAAAACTATTTTGCATCATCAATTATTATTTGTTTTATTTATAGGCAACTGCAATAGATTTTGAAACTGTTATACTCAAGTTGAATCATTGTAAACCAAAAGAAGTTGCATCTAGAGCATGGAATGTTCCTTTAAGCTTTGGAAATGTTTTCAGTATTAAAGTCTCAGGTTATAAAAAGGTATTTATTAATTTGTATCTATCTAATTATTTACATAATATATTTTAATATAATATTAAATTATATAACCATCATCAATTATAAAAAATGGAAAATTTTTATAAGAAATTGTTTGGTTGTCATTTTCTGGTACCTATTTAGTAGTCAATTTTTGATGTTTGGTGGTCCAGATAAAAAAAAGTTGTTTGTTTTTTTAATTTGAAACATAAATTACGTATATTTATATCTTTACTCGTATTTATACCTATGTAGTTTTGGCTGTTTAATATTTTATTCTTATTTCCTTTTTAATATTTGATGAATTCTATAGATTATATCAATAAAATTGTTTTAATATTTATTTCAATTTTTCTAAGTTAACAATAAAAGCTGTCATTATTGTTGGAAGTATATGCTCTATAAATGAGATAATATTAGATTAAGGGATTAACCTATTGGTTATCCATATAAGACATAAGTATAATTGAACTTTGATGTAAACATGTGCCAATATACCAATATACCTATTAATTTTTGTACTTCTAAATCAAAAAAAAATATTTTATTTTCTATTCAAGAATTATTATATTTTTCATTGAACACCATTAAAAATGAATAACTTTTCAATTTTAACCACCAAATAATAAAAGTTCACTGTCAATTCATCAAATGATTATAAAAAGTTGTATTTTCACAGTTGATGTACTATCTTTATGTTTGAGATTATGTTATATTATTATACATTGTTATAATTCAAATAAATGTTTTTTTTTGAATTTTCAAATATTAATTCAAATTTAACAGATAGATGAAGTCCCTAAAACATTTAAGTGGTTATTATGTAGAAACTATGATACTCAAGATTCAATAACAGAATTGAAAAAACATACTTCATACTTTTATGTAGAAAATGGTATCCAAAAAGAAGTTGACCGCAATAATATAATAGATGGATTTAGCTTTGGCGATTCTATTATACCAGTCACTGGTAAATATTTTATAAAATAATTTTTTATTTAACTAAAAATGTTATTTTCTACAGATATAGACACAGATGCATTTGGTTATAAGTCTGGTCCAAAAAGTTTACAAGTATTAGGCTTTACAAAAGCTAAAAATATAAAAAGGTCATTTTTAATGGATGGAGGATCATATATTTTTAAACCTAACGAAGTAAATTTAATTAAAATTTATTTTACTTTCTAAAATAATATATATATCTGTTAGTAACAAAATTAACATATTTATTAGTAATGTTGCAACTTCTGATTACTTGATTGAATTAAACTTATTATTTATTTGAACCTAGATCAAACTTGAAAATTATATATAAAATATATAGGCTAAGCTATTTAGTACAATTCATGAATAGGTATATACATAAAAAAAATTAATGAGTACAGTTAACTAAAAATAAAGATTATTTAAAAAGTAATGGATAAGTCTATATTCGCATTTGACATCAAATTTCTTATTGGTTCGTTCTTCGTGTAATTGGTGACACTCAGTGAGATATGAAACATTGTAGGAGATATGAGAAGAAACAAGAAGCAAGCATTATTGGCATATCAGTATGTGGATCCCAAATTAAAGCCCAATTTTGAGTATTGATTGATAAAGCAAAATTATAATTATTACAAAACCCAATACTTTGAGGGTTTTATAACAAATCATCTCAATATAACTACCTGGGTCGAAATTACAAAAGAGTTTTAAGGCAAGATCAATAATAAAACCATCACTACGTGAAATATCAGAACACAGAAAAAGATATAAGAACCTATACTAGTTGAGCGTTAAGAATGAAAACTCGGTCTCCACATCCAGATTTGAATTATATGTTACCCGAAATAACGCAGTATACTGTAAACGTGTATGACAATAAATGTCTGTAAATAAAGTCTCTATATGCCAATGTAGTGCTTTTCAACTATGGTAAGGTTGCAGGGTGAAAACCGGTCACCGCCGACTCAACGGGTTTCACTCTTAACGCTCGGAGTATAAAAAGAGAATTGATCCTAGAAAATGGCATGACCTTACATTTAGTATTGTTTCAAGACTAACTCAATCTCTAAAATAAATTAACAAATCCATCCAAATAATTTTGTAGTTTTAGGTAGTCGTCCATAGAGTTCATTTGCATAAAAAGTTTACTATCATCTATGAAACACCAAAATTATTATATAATATTATTCATATTTGAACTTTAAAATTGAAATTATTTATTATAAAATTAATGTTTTCATTAATAAAATTTGGAAACCAAACTATTGGATGTTTGATTTAATTTAAATATTTTTCATTTTAAGTTGTATTTAAAATCAAACAGTTTGTTACATCAAGAGTATTTGTTATTTGTATTTTATTTTATATTTTATTTTTGAGTAGGGAAGAAACTTAAATATAATAAAATGATTTATAAATTATATGTTGCTAAAATAAAACTTTATAAAGTACTTATTATAATATTGGTTGGTTTTTGAGCTTTGAAATTTAGAACTCTATATTCTATCTCAACTATCTATAAAATGTATAAATATAACATTGTGATAATTAAAATGCAAAATATATTAATATTGCTTAGATATATAAAATGATTTTCTTTATCACAGGCCAGGCAATATCTCTGTACAATAGAACCTCGATTATCCATCCCCAGATTTACAGTCTTTCTTGGTTAACCATCAGGGGCCACATTTACTTATTAATACTTATTTATAATTACTCACACATTACAGTAACACCTTATCGCCTTTTGTGTGAGCCGGTATATAAAAACAGTCTATAATATTAATCAAATATAATTAAAATAAAATAATGAATAATATATCAATATTCAATATTAATTATATAACCACACATGTCATAATTTAAAAAAAAATAATAATAATATGTATATATGTACCTATGTATGTTTAAAAATATTTTCAATTTCTTGTTTAACCGTTTTTTTGATTATCCTACAAGGCTTCTGTTCCGTGACTCAACGGTTAATTGAGGTTAAAAATAATTTCTATACTTCATTCTATATATTTTTTGTATTTTTTAATTTTGTATCCCTTCCCTTATTTGATAAAACTTTATTAATTTTAGATTTTCATATGGCAACCTATGATTTAAATTGTAAGTTCTTAAAAAATATTTTTTTATAAGAATTTTCACGTTTTCATTTTTTTAATCTGATTGAATATTACCCGAGTAATAAGCATTCAAATTTAAGATGTAGTGTACAAGCACTTAATAGATGTACATTAAATATTAATATGAATTAACTTTGTAAAAATAGCGGTATACTGTATTGATATAATTGTATATAGATAACAATCCTTCGTTATCTGTAGTTGAGTCAAAAATGCACAATGAGATTTAACTATCTGCATATAGGTAGACTTCCATAAAAAGATGCCATAAATTTTACCATTTTATCATTATTAAACAAACAATCGTAATTTAATTTAGATTATATTAGATAATTTTTTAGATTTTTAATGCATACCTAATATACTATGAAACGATAAACACAGCATTGTATAACATGTTTACCAATTAATAATTCCCATTCCTTCAGTTGTCTATTAATGTTTAACAACGTTTGTTAGTATATCATAAATTAAAGTCTCATTATTATTAACAGTAACTTTTCTATATTGTAACCCTCATAGATAATGGGTATTACTATATATTTGTAGATAATCTATTTAAATTTCAATTGTTAATTGCCTTATTTTTTGTAGGAAGATTTCGTAGCATTTGGTGCCATCTTTAAAGCAATGGTTGAAAGAGAAGAAATTATGATTGTTAGAAAAGTATATATGGCTAATAGTTTGCCAACTATTGGTGCAATGTTTCCTCAAATTGAAGATGATGAAAATGTATGTATTATAATAATGTATATTTTATGTATTACTTATTTATAGTTATTTAATAGTTTATTAAATAATTATATAATAACTAATAATTAAATTAATTACAAATTTATATTTAAATAAAAATTTAATAGTTTTTAACCTTATGAAAGCAATAATGTTACTTATTGTTATAATTTTGTTTAGTATTTTGTGCATGTTAATCTTCCATATGCTGAGGATGAGCACTTGTTTAAACTGCCATCATTAAGATCATTTATGCCAAATATTGAACAACAGAATGCTGTCCGTGACCTTATCAATGCAATGGACTTAGACAATGAAGAGTAAATTAGAAAATAACTACCTATTTTTAATTTATATTATTTATTGTTACTTCTACTAATTATATTATTTTAGTGAAGAATTGTTTTTGCCAGAAAATACAAACAATCCTGAACTACAATATGTGTATCATTGTATTGCTCAAAAAGCTATTAATAAAGATAAATTATTAACAAAACAAATTCCAAAAAATATCCAAAGCTTATTGTATCCTCCTAAAATAATAATGGAAAAAGCTAAAAAACCTATAAATGAAATAAAAAAATTATTTTCACTTATACCAAAAATTGAAGAAAAGTACGAATTTAAATATTAAATTTCATGTTGTATTTGTTTGGCTATTAAAACGTTCTTTATACGAGTATATTATTTGTTTTATAGAAATGTGCCTAAAGATAAAGTTACTTTAATGCTTGATAATTACATAGAAAAAGAAGACGAAAAAGTAGAAATTAAAATACCATGTGTAATTACAGCACACAATCCTGTAGATGATTTTAATAAGCACTTAGAAAATGGAGTGGATTCAAAAACTGGTAATTTTTTTAATTATTTTAGTTTGTTTTTTATTCTGATTATTTATGTTATATTTTTATGATTATTTATTCAATATATTTTTAAAATTATTTGTAATAAATCAATATTATTTCTAATTTTAAGTGTGTCAAGCCATGAAAAATATGACAATTAATTTAATAGAGTCAAGTATGAGTCTTCAAGAATTAATTTTAAAACCCGTATCAAATTTGAAGGCCTTAAGACAATTTTATATTCATAACAAAGATGTAAATTCTTATAATAATTGGATGTACCATGTAAAAGATTCAGTTATTCTATCTGGTAAAGAAAAAACATGGTCACAGTTCATCGATAGTAAGTGTTTCATTGATGTATATTAATTATTTATTATAATATATAGGTACTTGTCGATCATCGCGACTACCGTAAAAATTATAAAAAAAATGTTATAAAAACTAGAAGTAATTAATAATTCACTCTAGGAAGAAAATGCTGAGACATGCAATTTAAAATTCCTACAAATGGGTTTTCATGCTTTTGACGCCACATGAATTCAACCAAATAACTATCCAAATGTTGACGAGCAGTGCCTCTATGTCTTTTTGTTGCGCCATTTAGAGGATCCCCATAACCTTTCGATATTCTGTGTGTGAGCACCAGTTTGAGGATCGATAAAATTATAAGTGTGGTTAACGGTTAAATGCTGAAATCCAGCGTTTTGTAGTTCATCTATTTTATAACCACGCCAAAAATCCCCACATATGTGCTAATAATAACCACCATTCAATACATCTCGCTAGGTAGTCGCGATAACCGACAAGTACCAAGTACAAGTACCAATATATATTATATTGAACAAATTAATTAATTCTAAATATTTATTTTTTCTAGTATTCAATTAATTATACCAAATAATAATTACCTACTATTATAATTAATATTTTCATTACTGCCTTTAATTATTTTTTAAATTATTTATTTATTTTAACATTTTTGAACTTCCATAATATTGTTAAATTAATAATATTTTAGTTAAAAAGTAAATTTTTTTCACAGCAAATATTGAGTGATAACATAACCTATCTATTTTTATTGATATAGTAAATTCTGTCCACATTGGTGTTGATGCTACGACAATGAAAACATGATTATAAATTGATAACTATTAGTTTACCAGATTAAATAGTAAATTAATACATAAATCAATTTTCGATTTTATTAAATGTACCTTTATTTTATAATTAAACGTATTTTAGATAAAATGTAATTAAGTTATCTTCTGTTGTAATTATAATGTTGTCAGATAATGTTTTAATTATAAATGTGTATTTTTATGATTCAAATATTCAATCTTTTAAAGTTAAATTTATAAGAAGTAAAAAAAATGAAAATGTTATTATTTCTCGAGGATTCTAAAGTATCAGAATAAAAATGAAATAGATAAAGTGAAGTAATAAATCAAAGCACAAAGCTGCAGGTGACTTAACTTGTCACCTGACAAAATAGCTTTCATGAACTAAATCATCAAGATATATTAATATTATATCCAAATAATTTAAAATTAATAAATAAAAAAAATATGAACAACCCAAAAAATGTTAAAAATATTTACAACGGTCAAAATGTACATTCAACCTATCATTTTTATTTAGAATTTACATGGGACAGAAATAACTACATTTTTTACAGTAATTAGGATATAATTAACATTGGTAGTTTATTTGAAAATATTTTATTATCTAATTAAATAAATCACCTTAATTATTTCATTAACATTACTAAAATTAAAAATATTAATACCTATCGATTTACATAATACTAAAATTGTATACATTTTTGATTTTATACTCAGAATAAAATATAAACATTTATTGTAGGCGGAATTGGACTTATTACAAATGAAGAGGTAGAAATTAGTACTATTTCACAAGAAATGGCTGAAGAATTTATAAAACATGAAGTAGAAGAAGATATTGAAGCAGAATTTATTATTGATGATGATGATCCAGTAAGTTTTTTTCAAATTTAAGTAATTACGTGTAAAACAATAAAATATATCCATATTATAGATTAATTTAATGTAATAAATAACTTCTTATGTAACTAATTTAGTCATTAGCACAGTTATCTACCATGGTCATTAATTAGTATCTAAAGACATTCCCTCTTATAAAAATATGGAGTAAATAAACTGATTTTTCTAAATGTTAAGTAGGTATTAACATTTCATATATATTATTATATATATTTTTATATATTTTTTCTAAAAATCTAAATTATCTGTTTTATGACTTAAATATCTCAACATTTTAAATTACTATAAATAGCACAAAATTGAGAAAATATTTTTGAAAAAATTGTACGTTTTTAAATACATTTTAAATGAAAATTTCAAGTTTCGATAATCATTATTTTTATAAAATTACGAAAAAAAATATCCATAATCGATTTTGACAAATTGTGTTTTTCTGTAATTTTTTGGTAGTTTTTTCTTACATGTTATGAAAATAAAAATAATGACTTCTCTAAAGTATCAACTATTTAGATAAATTTTTGAAAATATGGTAAACAAGAAACCTTTGGACTTGGAAGTATTCTTATTATTGAAAAATAAATACAGATATATAAAAACATCTAATTCGCCTTCTCTCCCAACTATTTGTGGTCGGCCACCCTGGTCCTACACTTCCACTTAACTCTATCTCCCGCATCTTATTCACTTACTCCCACCTTCCTCATATCACTCGCCATTACATCCCCCCATCACTTTTTCGGTCTTCCTCTCCCCCTTTTACCAACAACATGCATTTTCCTTACTAATCTTACTGCCTCAGTCTCATCCCTCCTTAATACATGCCCGAGCCATCTTAATCTATTCTCTCTCATTTTGTCTACTATCGAAGCTACCCCTATACTACCTCTGATATACTCATTCCTT
>JAIPRL010005629.1:0-31165 GCA_025469235.1 Pemphigus obesinymphae
TTAGGTCAATAATAACATGGATTAAAAGTTAAATTTATATAAATATTTAAAAAAATATTATGGTACTGGTTCAGGGGACGCCTTTTTTTTGCATTAGCTATAGTCCCCCCTGCAAATATATTCCACTTTAACCACTGTCTACATAGGTACCTATCTACTTTCAATGGTGGACATTAATATAGGTACTAGTTAAAAAGTTAATTTTTGTTTGACTTTTAACTCGACTAGTTATAATTAATTTGTTTATTAACTAATTAACTTGACCAGATTAAATTATCATCGGCTTTTTAATCGTTAATTTTTATAATCGTTTAGTTGAGTTAACACGTAAAAGACAATAAATTGTATCATCATGGTACCTACCAACAAATTATTGTAACTATATAGTATACCTAATATTAAAAAAGTAAATGGTGGAAATTTTATTCTTAAATATTTGAATAATTTTAAAAAAAGTCTTGAAATTTAAGACATAAATGTTAAATGAAAAAAAAATTAACCTATTTTTAACTGAGTTAAATTAATAGTTTTTCAATGTTAACTGTTAACTTGATGGGTTAAATTTATTTTTGGATAACTCTTAATTTTTAACTGAAGGCATTTAGGCTAACATCACTTACCTTAACTAAGTTAATTTTTTACATTAACTTGACCACCTTTGCCTACTTTAATAGCAAATCCTGGTGTTGAGAGAGTACGTCTTACGTATAAAATATAGTTTGGATAACAAAATATGTACAATAAAATATAAGGATGACCACCACATTGCACCGCATGTATAGCACATTATTTTATGTAACAATATTAATAATACTATAGTAAAATCGCGTCCTCCGATACATATATATATATATATACATTATACATTTAGTATCTGGTTTATTATAATTTTAAAAATAAAGTCATATTTTTACAGTATTTTGTACATAAATTTATTCTTTAGCTTTTGATATAAATACCTATCGATTTTATTTTATTTATCAACATTTTACTGTTAGAAACGTTTAGTACACATATAGGTGTATATGCGTATATCGACTGTTTGTATAGAATATAATATAAGATAACGTTGCTAAAAACACTGTATTTATATCGTTCGAATAAAATAAACAAAACAAAAAGGGCACATCCGGAGCAGTTTACATTTTTAAAATATGTAACACAGCATTGTGGTAAATTATAATTTATGCGAATAAAACAAAAGTAATAATAATCATTAGTTACTGTTAAACGAAAAAAAAAATATATATATATATATATATATATTTACCTATTTCATTTAGTAACTTATAATAATGCGACTATAACGAGTACCTATACATTAATTATTATTACGAAATCGTTTGTGACACATACAAATGTCACACAAATAATATTGGAAATTGTTGATATTATATCAGTTATATGTACATACCTCATAATTCATATTATTGCATATAATTACCTATGTACCTACCTACTTTTGCGTTATGAATTTTGCTGTAGCTACGTCTAATCGGAATCCGTTTCTAAAAGACCTAAAATATATTACGTCGAATTTGGTATTTATTAAAAGTTAAATAATTATATAATAGATAAACGAAAAATTCGAATAATTTTTTTCAGCGTTTACTCACATTTAAAATTAAGATCTGCAATTTTCGTTAGACCGTGGAATGTCAATGTAAAACTCCTCGCAGGATATATACTCGTGTGGGTTCCATAAAATAATTTTATTTAAACGTATAGAAGAAATACGTACGTGTCGTATTCGTACAAATTTATCATTTTTATTACGTTTTCCGCGTTTAGATATTACAGGAGAACATTCCTATTATGACATTTATCAAAACTCATAGGATAATAGGTAGGTATCTATATATATTTTTTTTTTAATGGATTTACTTGCTTGGTCATATTTATTTCAATACAAATCCAAATCCTTTATTTCCCAACCGTTATACTGCAGTTCATTGGGTCATACTTTTAATTTCAAATTTAATCTATTTTATTTAATAATATTATACCGTATGTCCGTAGTAGATAGTATACATTTTAACAAAATGTCTATAAATATTATAAGTAGTCTTTCTTTGAATTTTAAATATTTTTCGAGATCATGTTTGATATTTTATTTACATTTTGATTATACGATGATTATCACAGCCCATAGGCGTGCGCAGGATTTTGTGTCAGGTTCAGCGAAAATTCAAACTGGTCCTATATAATATAACAAGTGCAGGCCCATTTGATTTTTAGATTTTGATCGTACAGCAATGAGTGTATTGGTTTTACAATGATATAATTTTTATGTAATTATGTATTGTATATACTTTGTTGGTTAAATGGAGTAAAGTAAGAGTATTTAGATATAGAGGTTTCTGATTTGTTCTAGTTGTTACTTTATAGGTCATTATTTGATTTTCTAAAAACTAGGTATCGATCTTAACAAAAACTTGTTATAAATTGGAAAATAACGTATACAATGGTCATGGTTACCGACTTATATACATATATTTTTATATATATACTTATACATGTTTTGGTTAGAATGAGTTAAATAGGAGCTTTTGAGTAGAGAAATTTCTAATCGAAAATTAATTCTCGTCGGTACTTTAAACTTTAAAGAGGTTATTTTTTGATTTCCTTAGTATTTTTCTATAGGTAGTGTAAAATAAAACTACTAAAAATGACCGAAAATTAATATTATAATTTGAAAAATTACACAATGCTAGTAATATGAAATTTTCATCATATAGGTACCTATATTTACTATAGCACTATATTGACATCGTTAAAATTTAAAAATTGTTGACAACTTTTCAGTAATATTTATAGAACTTTTAACTTTGATTTGGTTTGTTGTATACTGTATAAAAACTTTTTGGACAGAAGAAGTCGAGTAGAATTTTTAGGTAAAATAATTTTGATTGGTAATGTATTGTTGATAGTGTGTAGTTGGTATTTTAAAAAGGTTAATTTTTAATTTTCTCAGTAGCTTTTTAAGCGTAAAAGAAAATTACTTAAAATAACGGATAAGTGTAATAAGTCAGAAAATAATACTATACCGAGCTTTGCTAAGAATCGTTTTATCAAAAAATGATTTATTATTGCTTTCTAATTCAATACATCCTCCACCAGTACCGTACCGACAAGCAAAATGTTTCCACCCCCAACTGACCAGATTTGATTTTTTTTTTTAATAAAATGACCAATCGGGCATAGAGTTTGATGATATCCATTCCTCATTTTTAAAATCATACAAGTTACCTTTAATAAAATCATTGCATTATTTATTTAATTAGTCGCTTTCTAGCTGTGCCTTCCCCGATTGTTGGAAAAAATTCATTTATAACATCATTTTTAAAATCAAGTACATTGGCGGAAATCAGGGGGGACTTGAGGGGGCTTAGCCCTCTAAAAGTTTTGCAAGCCCCCTTAAAAACGGTTTGAAAAATTATTATATTGAAATGTATTTATATATGGATACTTTTGTTAAAGAATTATTAGAATTAGAATTGTAAGAACAATTCGTTTAGTAAAAAAAATGTCTGGTTTTCACTAACCCATACCTATTTTTGTTTTGATTTATCGATTAAACATCAAAATATTAATGAATCTGTTTGTGTGGAAGAACACATAGACTCCAAATCTGCAAATAATTTTGTATCCATTATCGATGTGACAAACCGCACTGATTTAGGAGACCTAAAATCAGGACCAATCAAGTCTGTATTAAAGGTAGATAACTGTAATAAAAATAAATATAAGTATAAATATGACTAAATAACTTATCACTAAAATTGTATATGTTATTTGGGACATTCCCTATTTTTTTTAAAAAATGTGGCGCAGATTCATTTTTTCCTTGTCCTTTAAACCTAGGTAATAAAATGTTCTCTCGTTTTATTCATTTAGCCGTAAAAGTTTCAAATATTATGTTACTTTCTTTTTAAGAAATAATGATGTATAATATTATATTTGATTTATAACTTTATCACTGTATTTTTGTTTAATTATTTTTGTATATAATAATTAATTTTGTAATATTCTTTAAACTTGTAATTTTAATTTTGTTTAATTTTAGTGTTTGATAATTGTAGCGTTTCTTTAATATCGTAATGTTCATATATATATTATATAAAGAACGTTGGTCGTTAAGAGGATAACACAATCGTTTTTTAAGGGGTTTTATTAGGTAATTTTTATCAAATTTTAAGAAAAATTAATATCCAACAATTTAAAATATTTGAATATATTTTAAAAGTAGTTTGAAAATATTCCCGTGTTAGTTCCACCGTTTATTAATGTATAATCGCTATATTTGTTAAAAAAAAACCACGTTATACTTACCTTCGTACTTCAAGTTTTATGGCTTTCAGAATAATTATAAATCATTAACATTGGCACTAAATAAAAGAAAAGAACTTTTTCTAACTTTTGACAGAGGTTTTTTTTTAAGTATCTTAAATCTGTAATGGTTGATCTTTAAAAATGTCAAAATTTTACAATTTTAAATTTCTTCAATCGAAATTAATAACACATTTTAAAACTAGTCGTTATTTTATACATAACTATCGTTATATGCACATCTATGTTATTTTTAGAAATATTATCAATGGCTTCATAAAAAAAAAAAAAAAAAATGATAATAAATGGTTACCTAATAATAATAATTATTTAATATTTATAATTATATTTTTATATTTTATTATTATATACTAACTTAAGTTTAATACCTTATAAATACAACTCCTATTAAGTGGGACAACTTTTGAGTGCAACTCATGTAGTCATGTATTCAATTTATACACTACTTCGGGATTTGTAATAGTCACTTATTGTTAAAGTTAAGAAAACAGCGTTCGCTTTCTAAAAGATAAGACTTCCCACCACTTAAGTTTTTCGGATGAATAGGTAAAAGGTGAATAGTTAATGGGATAAAGTTGGTAATCTGAGAATTAGACGGTCGGACTATTATTGTTCTAGGATTTATATACGAACTTGAATCTTACTTCGCTTGTTTTTCGTCCAAGTGTATCGATTTTTACATAAATTAAAATCTACTAAAATTATACAAAAATACTGCGGAAGCAGTGACGTACACACAGAGGTGGGAATAGATTCCCCTTGACAGTCTTTTTTTTTATATATACAATTTTGTACCTACCTAATTATATTAGGTATAGTTATTATACTAGGTATTACTAATATTACTACTATTTTAGTAAGAATATTTGTTACTATTTATTTTTTTTATTGATGATAACCGTGACATAGATTCGAAGCAATTATACATAATATGCCAAATGTCTTATCTTAACTACTATGGAAATTATGAAATAAAGATAATTTATTAGGTATAGTTAATGCACGGTTGAAATTAAATCATGAATTTAGTTATGAGGATAATATGAATGTTTAATGTGTGTTGTGATTTCCATTTTGCGACTTGCTATAGTTATTTTTTCTTAATGATTTTCATTTTATAACAGAAAGAGA
Organism: Pemphigus obesinymphae; assembly: GCA_025469235.1. Classification (NCBI taxonomy): domain Eukaryota; kingdom Metazoa; phylum Arthropoda; class Insecta; order Hemiptera; family Aphididae; genus Pemphigus; species Pemphigus obesinymphae. The sequence goes on from JAIPRL010005629.1 coordinate 5,482, forward strand.
CTGTTAAACGTTCAGAATTGTTCAAAGAAATTTATATAATATTTTAAATTATAAATAAAGTGTTTAATAATTTTTACATATTTTATTTTATATTCTTGGGTTAGTGTTAAGTCGTAAACTGATTTATTAGATTTTGAGTGGAGCGAGGAATGTATTGGTTTTACAATAGCGTGTATTTTTTATGTTTAATAACAATATCTACTAGACAGTGGCGTAGCCAGGATTTAAGCAAGGGGGGGCCTAATAAATACCATAATTAAAATCATATTTTTGTTTTTTATTATATTTAAAAAAGTAATATTAGCATTAATAAAATATTTACTAATTACTAGAATGCTTAATGCTTAGGTAACATAATAATTAATAACTAATAAATTATAATAAATAAATAATATGTAATAAATTTAATGTTAATATTTAAATAAAAAACTGAAAAATTAACTAGGCAAAATATATTTTATTTATTATGTCCGATCTAACATTTGCATCCTTCTGGGAGATCTTTTAGAAAATTGCAACAAAATATCTTTCACTATATTGTTATAGTTTAACTCATCTTTATTTATGTTAGCTAACGCCAAGCTTAACTCTTATGCTATATACTTTAGATTTATACTTATATAGATATTAATTTGATAATTTATACACATTTAATAGTTCAATAAATTAGAACTTGAATATTAGAATTTGTATTAAATATTAGAACGGCTATCTATGACCATGTATACATAGATAATACAATATATTTTGCTTATCACATATTATCATGGTTAACCTAATGAAACTTGGTTACTGAATTTAACAAACACAAGTTTTGGTTATTGATAAGATAATAAAAAACATAATTAGGTTTATCGTGAAAACATGCGTTAAGTACGTTAATAATAAATAAGCCGTAGACCTTATACTATAATTATAAAGCTACTATTGTTAAAATTAGATCATATAAAATTTTTATAATAAAAAAAGGCCCATGGGAGGGGCCATGGCCCTTCTGGCCCCCCCTGGCTACGCCACTATTTTCCTCCCTCCTTTACCAAAAAAAAAAAATTTTAAGTAAAATAACGTAAAAATAGGTGGGTGACCATTTTTTTAATTTTTTCGATTATAATTCGTAAATTTTCCCTCCCGTTCATGACCTCTGTATCTACTCCTGCATTGTACGTATACTTACTGTATAATATGTACTATGTTCCAACGCCTGGAGAAATTTCAAATTCCAAAAAATTATTTTCACGTATATGGTAGCAAAATGCCAGGAAAAATTCTCAATCAAACCCTTTTTTTTTCTAAAGCTCTACCGATAAAATGTGCACTTTATATGGCCTCCGCTCAAACATTTTTATTTATTTATTCATTTATTTTTGGTCAAAAACTACTCGTTCCAATATTCCAACGGTATACGGTGCGATGCGTATTCCGATAACGATTTTGAAAACGTACATAGGATTTTCATTACTCGCTCAAGGGAACGATCGAGCCACATTTTTCATTTCCATATTTTATACTATAATTAAAGCCATTTAAATTTTCCAACGTTTTTCACGCAAATATCTAATAAGATGAAAACCATTTATAAAAATGTCTTCGATCATTCCATCGTAAATATTATGGAAAATTCGGATATTTTTGCAAAATTAAAATTCATGTACTCATCGCAAATATAAATTTTTTCGTGTTTTCAAAATCGATAGCTGACATGTGCACGCAGTTGCATATAATGGTTTGCCGTATACTTTTGATACGGATTTACAAACACTAATGATCAAGTACGCCTTACACAAACACAAAATTGTACAAATAAAATATAATAAATTGCCTAAATAATACTCCTCACAATCGTATGGCGTAGAGGCCCCTTAACGTACTGAAAGTCCCCATCGACCGGACTGAAGCTATTTCCTACGAGTTCGGCAATGCTCGGCATTTTGAACTTTTGCCAATAATATAAAAAATATTACGATTTTCGAAAACGCATTCAAAAGATAATTTCCTACAAAAGAGGTCAATTATATTGTTTTATTTAAACCAATATATTTTTGACTTTAACGGCAATTTTCACTTGAGCATATTCAAAAAAAAAATAAAAATAAGTTTTCTGTCTATTCTCATAATAATTTTTTTTATTTACAAGTATTTTAGGCGATCTAAGCACCAGCCCAGAATAGAACTCTTGTAGGGGCGGCATTTTTATGGAAATGATAGTGGTTCTTGTAAATGTAATTAAAACTCGATGGCAATGTACAATAACGAAATTTCGTGTTAAAATTAATACTAATTTTAATCCTAATTTCTCCTTAAGGTAGACAATTTTTCTAAAAATACATACTTAGTTGGCATCAAAGTTTTTAAGGAATTATTCTCCTAAAATTCAAAATAGCTGGCCTGGAAATCGCGATTTATACGTTTTTGAATCTATCGTTCATACATTATAATATTTTTTTTTATTCTTATTTCAGTTTTGGCTTCATTTTTGTTACCGTTTGTCATCAGTAAATCTATAATGGAACATATATAGTTTATTGAATTCCATATTGTATATTAAATAAGATTAAATTTTAGATTCTCAGCGAAACGAGGAAAGTATTGGTTTTTAAAATATGTGTTTTAGAGTAAGAACGTAGCAAGGAATGTACCTGTATTGGCTTTATATTGTTTTTTTTATTTATTATTTTTTTTATTCATAAATACAATTTTTTGGGTCTAAAAGTCGAATATGATCCTTAGAGTAAATAGATCTTTGATTTGAAATTTATTCTAGTCGGTACTTTAAAAAAATTAATTTTTGATTTTTCCAGAAACTTTCTTAGATAATCCAAAGTTGTAATAAATTTGAAAATTAAAAAGTCATTTCTAGTAGTCTTCTTTGCACTCATCCGTATCTGTACGGCTTTTTAAATTATTATGTATATTTTTAGCTTTATCAGGTTTAAAATATTTTTTGTGTTGATTTTATTGATCTAAGGTCAGAGCAAATATTATATTATTAAGATAATGCAACACTCACATTTGTTTTTTTTATTTATCTAACGGCTAATATAAGAAAATCACGATATAAGTATTTTCATTGTGACTTTTAGGTTAAAATTACCGTTGAAACACACATTACTAAGTTTCATATCATATAAAATTATGAAAAATATTAACGTATAAATAAGTTACAGCATTTAAGTCTTAGATTTGTATTTGCGATTAATCTTACATGATATTTTGCAAAAATGTTAATTTACATGACATTGTCCCGAAAATATTTTTAAATATTATTTAATTAAATGAACTTTTCAAATTTGGTAATTGGTAATAAACTCTAATTTTTAATGTACGTACTAAAAATGTTCATTTTGCGTAGTGTAATTTTGCTATTTGCCTATTATAGATGGACAGGAACAGCAATTTCAGGTGTAGGTACCTAATATATTTTTAAACTTAAACTTTGTTACAATCTTCTGCAATAATAACTTATTTCAAAATTGGTAATTTTTAGATTTTAAATTTTAAATTGTTTTTAAAATATAAATAAGTACTAGGTAGGTAGATAGGTAGATAGGTAGATAGGTGCACATAAAATATTATAAAGCAAGATTTTAAGAAAGAATACAATCCTATACTCAGAAATATAATAATTTTCAACTTGTATCGAACTGAGCATTGCGAGTCAATCAGTTGCAGGGTTATAATTCATATATAATATTAGAGGTGGGACGAAAAGTTCAAAGTTCGAAATTTCGAACCAAACTTCAAGAGTTCGTCTCGGTGTGAAAATCAAACTTAAGTGGTAAAATATCGAACCAAACCCAACTTGATTAAAGGGTTCGAACTTGAGGAGAAATTCGAACTCAGATGAACTATTTTTGAGCTACTTTATTCGAGCTGTTGCATCGAAAAAATACAACTTTTATTATTTACATAATAAGTGAAGTATTTTGTTGTAAAAGTATATATTCAAAAAAAGTTGATAACTCTTTTTTTTTTACTATTTATCGTTTCAAAGTTCGGTTCGGATTCTACATTAAAACTAAAAGTTCGGTTCGACAACCAAACTATGGATTCAAACCACCTTTTATGTATATATATTATATTTACTTAAAATAGGATAAATTATAAATAATTTAATAAATTACGTATATATTATAATAGCTGAATAATAATTATAATAATAATAATAATATAACAATATAATGTTATAAGAATATAATAATATATAATTATAATTACAATTATATTTATAAATGTATTATCCTTATCATAATATTTTATTTATCTGAAAACATTTTGAAAATATTTCTATACAGATTACTTAAGAATCGGGTTTGTGGCGTCCATTTAATAGCTTATATAATTTTTAATAGTAAAAAACAATAAATAACTATATTATAACATTTTTAACAAAATAATTTATTACATTATACATAACAAATAACATTTCCTCATGAGGCTAAAAAAACATTACACAAATATAAAAATCAAATGTTTAAATTCTTATGTGTGATATGTTTAATGGTGAATATAGTTAGATTTAAACCGAAAGCAGTGTCATAAAATTGTTTACTTCAACTTGAGTAAAAAAAAACATAAATAGTGAATACATAATAACGAATATTTTTGAACGAAATCGTATGAAGATTAAAAATTAATACTATGAAATGTTTTCTGCGACAAAACAATTTATTCAGTTTATGAGTTAGATAACTATAAAATTATTAATGCTTGTGTTGAAAATTGAAATTCGTTTTAGGGCACGAAACCTAACAAAAAAAAAAAAAAAATTATAATAATAAACATAATGTGGTCTTTCAGCAATTTTCAAACATATTTTTCTCTAATTGCATAGTATAGCCTGGGTGTTGAAATAATAATATTTTGGTTTTTGTTTAAGACTTATGAATTTTTCAAAAAATACTAAGTTCAAAACTATTTGTTTTGAAACGAAATCAATTACATCTTTAGCCAGCTATAACATGGTTACCTAAATGGTAAGGGAAATACGGCTTTGTTATTTTACCTTTTACTCCTTACCCCTTATCAAAATAAAATACTCTTTCTTTTTAAAACTGTGTCGTGTGTATGAATTAAAATTATTGTTACCTAATTCATACTTAAAAATGGTTGAACTCGGTTTTGTAAAATGTCTACTGAAATTAGATAATTTTATGACTGCTAATTTTTTTTAAATAATATTCATTTCATGAGTCCTGAAATGAAAGGAGTAAATGCTTAATAATAAATACAACTCAATTTAATTTATCACAAATATATCATAATACATACTAAATATATAATACACATTGTATGACCCTGTCAAATGTCTAAACTTACAATTACGTACTACATTTATACGATGCCATTAATACGATTTGATATCAAATCATTTAGAAATGTTTAAAAAATAAATTAACATAATGTTTATGTGTAAATACTTACAACAGATTTAGTATAATTACACATTATTTTTATTGCCTTAATTATTGAACATGCATTATAAAATATCATAGGATTAAATACATATTGGGGAAATATGACTCATAAAATATTTACGTCATGGGAAATCGGTACTTCTTGAGTTTCCTCAAAGAGTTCGAAAGAAAAATATAGTATCATTTTGTATAAAATAATAGATATACACATGAAGAATATCGGTCAAATGCAGTTGGTTGGGTGGAAGTAAAAAGTCTAGGCCAATTTTATACAACAAATGTACGGATTACTTCAGAGCATATAGTACGGAGCTCTGCATACCATGTTGGTTTGGAAGTTGATGAAGCTGAAGACGAAATTAAGGAAGTAAAATGCTTTGATTGTGCAGCTTTATAAGGTAAATTTTAAGCTTTTAATTATTATACATATAAGTAAAATAATTACAGAATATTCTTAAACGATTGTAAACATACTTTGGCATTCCTATTTTAGGTACACGAGGAGAGTAAAAAAGGTGCAGCAACATCAGTTTAATGTTATTGGAAAAAATTTTAAATGGCTGAAATTGAAACAAGTAGAAAATGTTTTTATGCAACTGATATAGGAAAATAATAAGAAAACGGATTTGTTGATATTGGGCAATCTGTATTGGATGATGTTGTAAATCAGCTGATGAACCACAATATTAAAAATATGCTATCTAAATATTTTAAAGAAGATGAATTAAATAAAGTTTCAATTCATCGTTGGTAAATTTCAAACTTGAAACTTAAATTCTCAATCAAACGCCAAAAATTTTTTTAGCGTATTGCTGTTAAAATATGACAAACAAAAAATTTCCTAAAAAATATCAAATTATACACTCGAACAATGTAAATGTAACTTGTGGTATGAAATACGGTACGGGTGTATCACTGAAACAAAAATTAAATCATTTGATGGCTGTTTAGTACAGAGTATATATGGATCAAGAGGATTTAAAGGAACAATTTTTAATATAAATCTAATTCTCGTAGAGAATTAGAATTAGAAACAAAAATAATTGAACATGTAGCAACGAAAAAAAATATTATCATTCATCGTTCTGGTATTTTAATAAGTGGAAAATATCCAATATTATTAATATCAATAGAATATATTATTGAAGTTAAATGTCCTTTTTTTCTATTAAATCTATAGGAAATTACATCAGAAACAATCAAGTCGCCAACAAATTTAAGTCACAAATGCAACTACAAGTGGGTTTAGCAAAAAAAAGAAAAAGGTTTGTTCTATGTAGCAATATGATATTTACGAATTCTTCGAATCACTCTTTCAACATGGATTCTTAAACTGACAATTTTCTTTGCTTCCAAAACTTGTTCATTAGACAGTTGAGTATGAGCACAAACACCCGGAGGACATACCAATGTACATTTCTTGCTAGCTAGTAGTCCAGATGTAAATTTCAACCATCTATCTGCCATTACATTCATACCTTCAGAAAGACAATTGAAGAACCCACTGTCTTCAACAATAATAGTGTCACTAACTCTACCACCATATTTTCTGGATATAAAGTTAGTAGTATTAACTCTAAAATTCTATATTTTTTGTTTATAGATAATCTCTCTAGGAATCCTATCTAAGCCTTCTATAGATTAATAAATATCATACACAATTTTCTTTCTCTTTCTCTGTACTTCCCTATAATCTGTCTTACACAAAATATTGGCTCCATTGTTGACCTCCTGTATATCCAAACTGATTTCTAGTAACAATTTTCTCACTTTTTACCCTTTTATCTATTATTTTTCCCAAATTTTGATACAGTGGCTCATAAGTTTTATCCCTCTTTAATTCTAACATTTTTTTACATTTCCTTTACCCTTAAATATTGGTACTACACAATTCTTTCTCCACGCTTCTGGAATTTTTCCATCAACTTGTATCTTATTATAAAACTTTGTCAGTCATTTTATACCAAAACTTCCTAATACTATCCATACTTCTACTGGTACTCCATCCGATCCCATCGCTTTTTTATTTTCCATTTTTCTCCACATTTTCTCTTCCATTATTAAATCCATCATAACCAAATTCCACTATACTCGATCAATTGCCTCTTTTGGAAATTCTTTATTTAATAATCTCAAAATATTCTTTTTATTTCTTTGTCACTATCTTGTCCTTTGTTAACATCCTCCTATCCTCATCTTTTATACACCAAATATTTCTAAAGACCCTGGATTGTTTTTCTCTTTCCTTAGTCTGTACACATTTTTTCCCCTTCTTTAGTTTCTAACCTCTCATATAACTCATTATATTTTCTTAATTTAACTCTACTCACTGTATTTTTTGTGGCTTTAGATAAACTTTTATACTATACCCAATCCTCTCTCTTCCTCTGGTCTTCTGCCATTTCTTAAACTATATTTTTTTTTTTTTTGGTATTATCTCCTACACTTCTTCTACCCACCGCCATGTTTGCTTATTCTCTGGCATTGGCATATTACCTCTACTCTTATCAACTACTTCCTTAGCAACCTTATTAATACTTTCTGCTATAATTTCCTACATTTCATTTATATTCTCTTCCATGTTCTACACACCTGTCTCAATCAGTTTCTTTGTAAATACTTTTTCATTTTCACCCGTTAGATTCCACCACCTAATCCTCGGTTCTCTATCTATATTTTTCTTTTTGTACACCCTTTAATTCATATACCAAATATTCATAACCATTAACCTATGTTGTATTATCACACTTTCACCCGGAATTACCTTAGAGTCCTTTCACTATTTTAAACCTCCGCTCTTCCATATAAAATAATCACTTTGTGATTTTTCACTTCACTCTTATAGGTTATATATTATATAATGCTCTTCTCTCTTCCTAAAATAAATATTCACAATTTCTAATTTATGAGCTGAAAAAAATTCCAGTATTCCAGTATTCAGAAAAACTTCTGCTAACCTACTGCTCCTAACTGTCAATGTTTCTACATTCCACGTACCTAACTCTCACTTTGAACTTATCCTGCATACTCAGACGCGAATCTATTTCAAAACTCTTTAGTACTTTCCCTACACTACCGATATCCTAGTCGTTGGGTCTACCGCAGACGCTGACAGGTTAGCACTGATCACTTCGTCCCTTAGGTTATTTCTACACCCCAGTACGCAATTTTGTTTTCCCAGCAAACACTTTTTGTACCTTTCAGAATGTTTTTTTATATGTCAAATTATAAAAATTTTAAGGCTTAGGTTTTAAATTATTAATTAAAGCTTAACTTAATTGTTCGAAATGTATTTTAAATGTCACTCATTAATATTAAACTATTCATTAATGAAATATCCATCTAGATATAACTATCATTTTCTCAATGACAAGAGATACAAAATGTATATATTTTATGACCAGAAACATCGATTGACAGACATTGGACGCATTGACGTCCACGTCCAGGAAGACCAGGCCTTCAACTTCATCTAGTATGTCGTTCAGTACCTCCAGATGGGCAGTTACTCTGATAGATTACTTGAAATATGCCACCATCACAATGAATGAGCCAGGGCCTGATCCATCACTCGCAACGGCGAAGTTTTCTTAATTCAAATGATCCATATGGTGATCACGTCCAACTCGGGATCCATTATTATGACGGAATCGTTCTACTATTCATTTGTTGGATGCTGCTTTTACTTAAAACTACCAGATGTTTAGTGCAGTTTTCGACTATATAGAGCTTTTCTACGATCAGAACCCTTGCCTTTCGCTCGCGAGAATTTCTAACATATAGGCTGCCCCATCGCAGTTATGATGTAGTGCACATCAATATCGAAGGAGCTCTTAAGCCTAGCCGAATTCATGTCAGTTTTTCGATTTACCGCTGGACGTGAATTGACCTGATCACCTTCGGTATACGTAGGCGATGCCGAGGAATCGATTTATTCTCACGGTGTTTCGCTGAATGTTCCAAAAGTCCCAACTCAACGGTAGAGTTTTCTATTTTTCCGTGTCATTTTTATATGACCGATGCTTTACCGAAAAGCCATAAAGACCCAGGACCTCGGCTCGTGTCGGTTAATCCCGAGTTGAATATCCGCTGTCGTTCACTTACACCCAGATCCTTTGGACACTCAACTGTGCTTGAATATTACTCAGTATTATCGAGTTTACCGAGTTGCACGCACTACCCGGGTAACGATAGTAAGGATCGTTTAGTTCCTCCAGTCTGAATTTATCAGAACTAGCCCACGGCTCAGTGTTGCGGTCGCACAATGCCACCATAATGCTCTCTAGACCACAAAATTGGGCGCAATCTATTATCCGTGGCCTCAGGGTTCACCCCTTTAACCACACGCCTAATCTGACGTGCAGCTGAATTTTCAGAGTTATATAGAAATAAAAATACTTACATTTTAAAACGTATTTTTACCCTTTTTACGTTAATTTTAGTAGTTTTTCCTTACGCATTAAAAAACTATTGGGAAAATAAAAAAATGACCTCTTGACAATACCAACTACCTACGTAGACGCTACTTGTTATCGAAACTGTATCGATTGAATATAATCTTCTGGTAGATAATGTGTTTACAGAGAAAAATTAAAATAAACATCGTTGTAAAACCTGCACTAGTCCCCACGCTCGCTCAGAATTTGGACGGTTGCTATTCTAAACAATAATTGTTATTTTATCGTGCCAACATTTATTTTTACATAAGTGACCAAGCTCTTTATTATACCCTATATATTGTACGACAATATTATGTTTTGTATAACGTAAATATAATATTGACAGTATTTTGGATCATGGAATTGGTATTCTTATCAATATAATCAATGGTTTTATTTTTTTCGTTTCACTCTAGACGTTCGATAAGAAAGGATTTTTCGAAATCTGACTTTTAAAGGGAAGGGGAAGGTATAAGTGGGCATCGATTTTTATTCAATGCCCAGTCCTAACTATACTGACCATGTAATTGAAATTTCCCGACAATATTCATTTAATGATATACGCATATCGAGTATTTTCGAAATTCAACCTTTAAAGAGGATTGAGGGTAATCGGGGAAGTTGGTTTCATGGTCAAAACCGGGTAATTCAGTTACAATGTGAGCATAATTGTTAATTAAACAGTAAAACCGTTCATAGATAATTGAGCTATATAATATAGATATAATATGATTATACGAGTTCGTGACTTGCCCCGAGTGGGCCGACCGTCGCGAGCTCAATCTCGTTTGGTTTTATTATGAAAGTCTATTTACGCCGGCTCGCGATACGATAGTAACAATTATCGCATGGAAAAAAATAAATACTAAACTATTATAGTTTATTTATTTATTTATTTTTATTTTGTATTTAATGCCTAGACAGACAATAGTTCAAAGAGAGCAATAAGTAAGAAAAAAATACAAAAAACTCAAAAATATCTACAAGACTAAAGATAGAATATAAATTAATAATAAAAATTAAAAATAAAAGTTGACTATGAATTGTTGAGGAAACGAAGCATTTTATGGAGAGGGTGGTTATAACCATAAGGAGTATTGTGGGATGGGACAAGAAATAAAGAATGAGACCTTATGGAGTGAGATGAAACACGAAGATATATATGGAAAAGAGTAAGTCAGGAGCATCAAGGAGAGAGGAAATGGAAGAAAGATCAGCAAGTTCACGATGGAAAGCTAAAGTAGTTATGTTAAGGATAGAGCGAATGAGGGAATAATCGTGTAGGGGGTGATCTATTTTCATTATAAACGCAATAAATTAAATAAATCGATTCTGTACTCTTTCAATACGCAATTGATCGCATGCTAAGTACAGATGCTAAATAATCATGTCATACTCTAAGATGGGACGGACTAAAGAGAGAAATGGGACACGTAGATAGGTATAAAAAGAGAAAGAGCTAGTGTTACGTTTAATAAATCCCAAAACTTTTAAAGCTTTACCAATAGTAGTGTTTATATGATAGCTAAGGGAAAGAGTGTGGGTATGAGATGGAAACCGAGGTCTCAGATGATAGATGATACACGTTCAAATAATGTAGTAACGAAGTAGTAAGGATGGTGTATATAGGCGAACGACTCCTTGAAAAAAAACATGAGATTGAATTTTTTAAGGTTAGGAGAAAGTTTAATACTTTTTACCCTGACACAAAATAGTTAGAATTAATATTTTACATTAATTTTTATCTAGTTATATTTACTACTATATTTTACTGTAATTATTTTCGGCAGTCGGTTTTGTTTACCGTGCTTATAAGACTGGAGTTTCAAACGAATTTCAAGCCAGGGTAACAAACAGCTGATAGATCGTATTGAACCGTGCACACGGTTTCAAAACGCTCTATTTTTGTATTTTTTATTTATTTTTTTTGCATTTTTGGTAAATCCGACTATCCGACTATAATATTATAGTATAGTTATCCCTGTATCCAATTAATAATAATAGGCACTATTATAGTTCAGCTGCGTTTTTATAGTAGTAAAATTAACCACGTTATTACGCGCGCACGTTTTCCGCGTACAATTTTCTTTTCACAATGGTCTCCCGGCGTTTTCGACTTCCGGGTAAACCTTGAACCTCGGGCCGGCCGTACCAATTCGTTTCGTTTGGCGCCCGCTACTCGTATATCAAGCCACCGCGAAACTACACTGGACGGACGTTTCGCGGTCTTATCGTAATATCGTGTTGTGGCTCGCTGATATATACCTTTGGGGCACATGATAACACAACAACCGGTAAATTACAAAATATATTTATGTCCGGGAACGCGCGCACCATATTATAACAATAAATACGATAATATGATAATGTGTTGTTATACCGTGTGCGGAGAGACTGGTATTCGCCGAATATTCCGCGAGAGTTTCTTTCGGGCGGATCGTAAATCGTATTATAGCGTTCGTTGGCGTTAGGATATTACGAGTATTACGGGTTAAGAGGATGTTACACTCGCATTTCTTGTCTCTGGTCTATCTACCAGATAATATAGCAAAATCACACTACGCAGAATTGAAATTTTGGCGTTTACGTTAAATTTAGAGTATAAACACCTATTACAAAATTTAAAGCGAGGAATATTTTCGAGTGAACCTCATGGGCATTTAGTAATATATCGTCTGACAAAAAAGTTAAAGCTATTTAAAAATATCAAAAACTAAAAATGCCGTAACTTTTTTTTTCTGACAATATTTTACAAAAAGCCCATGAGGTTCACTCGAAATTATTCATTTCGTTAAATTTCATAATAGGTGTTTAAGCTCTAAATCTAACCAAAATGCCATAATTTCAATTTTGCGTTGTATAATTTTGCTATATTGCCAACTAAATGGACGAAGACAGAAAATGCGGGTATAGCATCCTCTTAACGGGTAGGTCGGTCAGGTACTATATATAGGCACCAAAGGTCTTGCACGGTTAGCCCCCGTTCTTTTTTTTTTTTTTTTTTATCGGAAATAGGCGATATTCTTCCACAAATGCCATTTGACAAAAATGATAAACGCTATCCGCGCGTTCATAATTCATACTTAACATATTTCCAGTTTCTCTCAACACTCATATACTCGCCAAATAACAGTCGGGCACTTTTTATTCCTGCACGTAAACGCTGTCGAGATTTATCCGCGTGAATTGGTCTGGACAAAAATATCTTTATTTTTCATTTGTATGAATATTATATTATCTGTAGTACTATCTAAGATAAACGATAACAATTATCGCAACGCTTTGAAAAAACTTAATAACGTCATGAAACGAAGAAAAAAAACGTTAAAACGAATGAACGGTATAACGAAAACAAACAATCGACAACGTTATAAACGAAAAAATCTATAACGTTTTCAAGCCCTGATTTTTCGAGATTTATAGAGATTAAAATGTATAAAAAAATCATTTAGATTTTATTTGTTTTATTTGAATTGTTTTATTTAGATAAAATTATTTGAATGATTTTTTATAAAATTTAATCGTCTTAAATTTCGTATAACCAGGGCTTGATAACGTTTATAACGTTATCGATTTTTTTTTCGTTATACCGTTCATTCGTTTATTATAACGTTATAGATTTTTTCGTTTTAACATTTCTTGTTTTACGACGTTATCGACTTTTTTCAAAGCGTTGCGAATAACTGAATAACATCATAATAACTATGCATAGTCCGCTAAAGCTCCACTTAGAATTGTTTTTTTCGAATGCGATGATTATTATTATTGTTATCAAATGCAATACATCCACCGAGTGTATGCTATTCAATAGGCGAAGTGCTTCCATCACTACTGACACCCGACGAGCGAAAGTGCACCTTTTATCAAAATTCATATTACCCACAATAATTGTTATTATTGATTAATTAATATTCATATTAATATTCCATTTCATATTCCATTTTAATATTTGTAATATAGTATTCTACGTTTATTATCGTATTTTACGATTATCTACATTTTTACTTTATATTTAGAAATGAATACAAAAATAATAATATTATAAAACTTTAAAAGGGATTTTTTTTTAAATTATTTTATTTCAATATATTTTTTTATTTAACTCCATAAATAAAATGTAAACCGTGTGTAATGTATACAATATTTTAACTATTAACCAATTATTTAAAAATAATTATCTGTTTATTATATAGATCAAACTTTTTTCAACTATTATTTAAATAAATTTTAGATACATTATCTCTACGAATATATTAACTTTATCTACACATTTAATTTTAATCATTTTTATCTTTATCTAGAGAAAAATATGTATTTATCTGAGATGGATACCACTTGTAAATATATATATTAAACGTGCATTGTTCAGTTCAAAGTTCGAAAAATCTAACCAAAATTGAATAAAGGATTCGAATCTGTGGACGAACTATTCGAACTCGAACATTTTTCGAATAGCCATTAAACTAACTTAATAACCTTTTTCTTTTTTTACTTATTTACATTAGTTAGGAAGTATTTCATCGTCGGGACTCACCCAATAATATTTCTTCGGACGACACTAGTGCGAGTTTGAAGTTAGGTTCGGGATCGGGTTCGACATTAAAACTAAAAGTTCAGTTCGACCACTAAATATTGATTTCGGCCTACCCTATATTTATATACATTTAAAATATTGCTAATTTCTGTTTTTTAATCTTTTTAATTCAAATAATATATTATACCAATATATAAAACGATGTACATAAGGATAACTACTCGAATACAATAATACGCAAACTTAATAAAACAAAAATAGATAACATTTAAAAAAATTACAAAAAAGAAGTCAGCATTTAGAATGTAAGATAAAATAGTAAGAATACTTACATAATTCAGGCGTTATTATATTCTATATGATTGTGGATAAACCTTTATTATGATAATTAATACGTCTCGGATTTTAATGATGAGAAGTTAATTTTGGCCTTAAATAAGTGATACACGTAATAATAGTCTACCCTATTATTTAGAGCCATTTCGAGTTGATTCAATATGATGTGAATGCGACTAGAGAAGTGAGGTCTATAAATTTATCGGGTCAATTTTACGTAAATTTTATTTATGTTTTTACTATCGTACTTAAAATCTAGTGACTCATTTTAATGGTTTTTACTAGTGCAATAATTTTTATTTAGCCTAATAAAATGTATAACATAATGAATAATAATACAATTATATTAATGTCTTATTCCTATGAAGAATTTTAAAAGTTGATAGTAAAAATTATGAAAAATTAAAAATTAAAAAACTTGAAATTATTTAATGTTAAACATATTTAATATATATACAACTAAAAAATTAAAAAAAAACAATAGTGAATGACATAATGAAATAACATAAAAAATTAATTTACACAATTAATTTGTTAATCGTAATTTTATAGTCTGTATAGAAAATTAAAACAGTAGACGGTTATAATATTACATAAAAAAGTGTATAACATTATTAATATCAGGTGGTTTCAGGAACATTTTTGCCTAGTCCAATTCCTGTATGGTGATAAAATACATTCAGTATGGTCCAGACACTCTCATCCAACAGATCCATTGCAAATACTGCAAATTCGACTACTAGAAAAACAAAAAAATCATCTCAAATAAGTGACAGAATTATAATTTAATATAGGAGTCATTGCAAACACAATTATATATTTAGACTTATACAGAGTACTTTTCTTTAGAATTACTATACATTGTACGTATTTTATAATATTATACCAAACATTGATCTAACCATTTTATTTTTAACGTGATTAAAATTGCATTTTTTTTTACTAAAAAACTTATAAGATACATTGCTACTGCCGTATATTATATGTAAAAAATTACTATCTCTAATTCCATCAAGCCAACACAACATTATTGTTAATCCAATGTTAATTTTTAAGGCATTCTTTAAAATATGCTAAAAGTATCGTAGGTACCAGGAGTAGTTTAAATTTATACATTTTTTAGGTTTCTAAACTAAGTTTAGACATCTTATAATATCCCCGTTTTGTCTGTCCATGGATACAAGTACATAGCTACAAAGGGCATTGTTGATTTGGTTACTATAGTACTATATTATATATATATACAAACACATTATGCTTAGGGAGTTATATCAACTTTTAAGAACACTAAAATCTGACAACTAAAAAATATTTAATTAAATTTAAAAAGTAATTTTAAAATAGTTCTATGTCGTAATAATAAAATTATTCCGTAATAATAAATAATTATAAAAAATACGTCTGTAAAGGCACAAAAGCCTGATAAAATTAAGAGTACTTATAATCAGGGTATAAATTTAAAAAAGTGTTATTGTTTAACATTATTGTACATTTTTATGTTTTTCGTTTTTCATGTTTAACTTTATTAATCTTTCAAACATTAGTTAATAATTATTTTTATATCATTATTAGTTACTTAAACGTTATTTTTTCGCTTAAATCGTGGTTGACTAGGAATTAGGTACTAAAATATTACTGCAAAGTGTTTGTGTTTACTTTTAAGTTTAATAAATAAGTAATAAAATTACTGTTAAGTGGAAATTGAGAACTAGGGTTATTAACCTCAAATTTTTGAAAGACATATTATAAAATATTTTGAAATACTTTCGGTCATTTGACGGATAACATTGGGAATAATTTTTTGCCGTTGACAAAAGTTTGTAAATATGTAAATTTCCAAAAATAAAATGTTCTTTTTAATAAAATTTTTAATATAAATATAAAAATTCCGTTTCCGACATTCCGTAGTAAAAAGCCTTTAAAAAAAAAAAAACTAATTTTTAGATTTTAAATTGTAAATGGAAAAAACCTTAGTTTTGTCAGGCTTTTAGATCTAAATTAATGAAGTTGTTCGTTGCTTTCAACCGCCTGCAAAGCAGTGAAAACTAGACAAATATTATGGTAATAATTATTATAATGGGTATTGTTTAAAATTAATATTATCATCCACATACTACGTGTTCTTGAAACGAGTATTTCACGTTTTGAAAGTCATGAATGCACACTATTCATTTAGAAATTTAAGTAATCATGGAAAAAGCAACCCCAATTTATCGTCCTTGTCAAAGCTCTGCACAACCAGCATAGTTACATAAAGTTGTTGAAACATGTTTTCATACTTTATCGGGCATCAGCCGTGATTTATAGAACGGTTGTAGGAGCACATAATTATACCTATTTGTGTTAGAAATATGTAAACTTTTATGCCACAAAGGGACTTTATTCTAATTTCACCAGCCCCACACGATTTGTGTTCAGATAACTATGTTTAAATTATGTGTATATATAAATTGTTCATTACTTCGTCGAGGGAATGATTGAATCACATTTTTCATTTTCGTAGTTTGTATTATAAATTATTGTCAACAAGTTAGGAATGCTCACTCTGCAAGCGTGCTAAATTTCTAGTTTTCATAAGTATTTTTTTGGTTAATTTGTCAGTTAATAAGACAATTAACTATAATAATTCCGTATACTCATATACTTCCATATCTTTTATATCTCCATATAGGTACTACCTACCCAATCTCAATGAAAATAAATTAATATTTTATTTATCAAAATAATCATATTTTGTTTTGACTTACCATTCTACAACAATTGTTAAAACTGCTAAAAAAAAAAAACAAATTGTGATATTGCCTAAGAGGACATCATACCTACAAATGTTTAATAAAACACTTATATCAGCAATTTAAATTTTGTTAACTTACAAACTTGCTAGAAAAAACAAATTATAGCCAATAAAATTATCTAGTGTTCTACGTTGCATTTGTTTAATATATTCATTTTTTTTTTTTACATTTTTATGTTAAATATTTAAAAAATTAAATTTTTAACAACTAAAACGTGTACAATATACAATATATCAAAATTCGGCTACGTACGGCGCTAGATAATTTTGGTATTTATAATTTAATATTTATTTCGCCTTGATACATTTTTCTCAAGTTGATAAAAATGAAAAATACGTTTTTTTTTTTTTTTTTTTTTATTAAATACCATGATAACACTACAATAAATATGGTATTCATACAAGATAATTTTTAAATTATTTAAAAAGTATATTTCAACGTTTTTAGATTGTTGGAAATTGATTTTGCAAAAAATGTCTTTAAAATTGCCTATACAGAACCCCTTAAAACCCGTGAATACAATAACGTCCTCATTCTTCATATTATGCTTTGAAATTGCCTATTCAGAACTCCTATAAACTATATTCTCACGGTTGAGTTTATAAAATAAAAAAATTAATAACTGTAGCACGGCGCCATAGTAAAACCACTTGTTTACTCGCACTAATGTTAAGCTGCGTCTGGTGGGTGACCAAAAATATTTAGTATTTGTGAGGTACTACGGACATAAAAATATAATTTAAATATACTATAATTAACTGTAACCGAAAAATTACGTTTTTCTGAATACATTTTATGATAAAATCATTATACCACTAATCAGATAATAATAATTATTCTAAAAAATATAGAATAATGTTTATTTAAAGTACAATAATCGTAGTTTTAACTATCTTTCATATTCGAATTATATATAATATTTAGGAGGTTAATATAATAATTACACTACAATTAGCTGATATCGAGAAATGACTTTAATTAATTACAATTTTCTAAATAAATTTCATCACAAAATTATTACATAACTAATTAAATAATAATAATTATTCGAAAAAATATCGAATAATGTGTATTTAAAGTACAATATTATAGTTTTAACTATCTTTCATATTCGAACCACTGGAAAACTCCAAAAATTGAATTACTACGTGCACGCCAGGCAATTATTAAGATTCGGAAATTTAACTATAATTAATCATTGGAGTGAAATTTATTTCGTTAGAACAATATAATTATTAACATAGTTCACAATAGGCTATATTTTATGTAATAAAATTACTTTTTTATGTTTATATGTTAATAATATAAATTATTTCACAATTAATCAGTATCTAACATGAGCAGTTACAATAAAACAACGAATTACAAAATAAAAAGTAAAAATATTTTCTAAAGAATACAAATTATTGAACCACAACAATTTTCCATAATATTTATTCATTTTCCCGGTAATATTGTATTGACGATTTGGAGTTATAATATAATATAACTATATTATAATGATTATAATCTTGTCAGTTATACGTGAACATTATCTGCAAGTTGAAATTATTATTTTTTCGTTTATTTTGTATTGTCATCGTCAGGCTTTAGATTATATTTTTCGATAGATATGTTTTATTGAAATTGACATAAAAATCGATACAACGGAATATAATATAATGCAATGGTATAATATCTATTAGATAGTAAATTAGTAATATACTGAATTTGAGAACGAATAATTTACAAGATAATTTTTACAGAAAAAGTAGAAAATGTGAAATTTTTTTTTATAACCTAGAATCTAGAGATTAACACAGAACCTTCAACGGAGTTCAAATTTTCAAAAACTCTATAGTATTATTGGTATGTCATTTAAACTTAAAATCTAATCGAACTTGAATTTGAGTAAACATTGCTCTCGCGTGGAGTTAAACTCATCGAACTTCATATTTTAATGGTTTGGTATAGCAATACGTATTGTACGTATGCGTTGGCGGAGATTACAGTGATATTACTTATTAGTTAAATAGAATAAGCCTCGTGGATTTCGTGTACGTGACGTATAATATTTGTAACAATTATTAATATATTATGTATTAATTTATAAAATTGTCGATTTTTTTTATATTTTAATAAGGTTTTACAAAGGAAGTTTATTTATTTTTTCTTGACACAAATTTTTGGACCACAGAAATTATAAATTTACCATTAGGTATATATAGTACAATATGTATATTTTTCGAAGTGGTATCTCGAAGCAACAACATCGGTTGATAAAAACGAACTTTTATTTTCTATAATTCATACTATCATATAGGTACTATCTGAATACTTGATTCCAGCGTCCAGACAAAAAATATTAACAGATAATAATAATATTTTCAACATTCATTTTACTATGATTAACAGTTCAAATTTTACAATAATTAAAAACTGAAAAATCCGATGTCCCATATGTTTTTTGTATATATATATATATATATATACACACGAGTATATAATATGCTAAATTTATATGATAAAAGCAGGGGAAGTGTTGTTTATTTTTAAACCCAGTTTAAGCGGTGACATAGATCTTTTGTTTTGATAAAAACCTTTTTTAAGCGGTAACACGTGATCACATTTATACAATCATTGTATAAACCGGTAAGTGATAATCGGTTATGTAGTTCTTTGAAATAACTTTGAAAATCAATTACGACTTCTAAATAGTATTAGATTCCTGAAAGAGCAGTTAACATTTTTTTTTTCTGTTGAAGGGTTTCTTGCTTATGTCTGACTTATATTTTTCGTATACAACTTTTTGAAAAGTGGACGCGCGTAGTGTACTCTTAACACACGATTCACTGTGATTAGATATTTACTTCTCGATAAATGGAGATATGTGCATTATACATGCGCTTTGACGATTATTAATAATTAACGGTATTGGCAATATGTACTTATTTAGACAACTGTCAGCTGACTTCTAACAAACTCAAGTGTTATCCATTTGGATTGCAGGCAAATCAACTGCTTTTGAATTATTAAAGAACTTTAATTTGTTTGATACAGTTCTGACGTCACGTCATTAGATTTATAATAAACTATTTGGTTTAATAATTCAGAGGTTTTCGTTCGGAACGTTGCACGATAAAACCGCAATGATTGTCACTCAGCCGACATGTATATTTTATAATTACTGTGAATTGTGACTATGAATCGACATTTACTATAGGGTCTGTGTGGAGCCCAGATAAGTACTTTTTTTTTTTATCTGAATATAAATGATTAAAGTAAAATGTATCTAGATAAAGATAATACATAATGTATCTAAAAATTATCTAGATAAAAAAAAGATAATTTTTTAAAAATAATTGATTATTGGTATAAATATATAATACATTACAAGCAGTTTATATTTTATTTGTGGACATAAATTAAAAAATGTATTACAACAACACAATTTCAAAAATACTGTAATACATATATTTCATTAAAGAAAATATTCAATATTTATAATGAACAAGTCGACATTTGCATGATGTTATTATTTATTGTTTAGAAATTGCAGATTTGTCATAATGTTTGGTATATGAATAATGGTGGTGATAATACAAGTTGTAGTTGTCCAATAGTTGTGTAACTTATACTGTGATAAATTTTGAATAAACGATTTTGGGTTAATTCAAGATTACTAATTTGAGTTATCAAGGCCACCTTGGATAAAATATTTTTCTTCGTATTAAATTTGATACTTCAATTATCATCATCGAGTCTATCATGCAAGGTCGTCCACGAGGAGTCATTGTCCTCCCTTGGAATTTTTTAGTAATTATTTTAGAACTTATAAATAATTATAATTATAATACAGGGAGTAAGAAAGTAGTAAAATGTATTAGTTCCGGGTTTCGAGCTTAAAAATGGTTTAAACTTTTTCCGGTTACGGGTTTCGAGTTTCAATGTTTCAACATATTTTTGACATTCTAGGGATTCTAATAGACATTGTTCTAATAACAATTTTAATATTTATTCATTATTATTATATACGCACTGATCTTGTACCTACTTATTAACTTTTACATTTTTCCAGACCGACGGAATATGATCAAATCATTATTATCAATTAACAAATAATTTTATCAAATAGCTCAATGCAATGACATAGGCATTTGTTTCAAATGGTATATTTAAATTGTAAAACTTCTATAATATTAAATATATTATATATTAAAAATATATAAAATGTTTTTAAAAATAAATTTGTGTTTATCAATGGTGGGTGGTGAGTTGGTTGAAATATGCACAGGACATGTAGATAGGTACATATTATTGTGTCAGTACCTATAAGTAATTTGTTATTAATAACAATAGACTATTATAATATTCTTGTATAATGAACAAAATATATTCTGTTTTTAATTTAGTAAATTAAAGGCGGTATAAACAAAAACACGATTGATTATTTCGAAAATATAGGACCAATTTTAATATTGTATTTTTTCAGTATTTTATCATTAAGTATATTAATACTGATTTCAACACAAAATTTCAAAGATATTTGTCTTATATCAATAGATTATAAATTAAATTTTTTGTAAGGGTTTAGATCATAAAAGACCTCATAAGGTGTGCCTTATACACGTTCAGTTTCAACTGACTGATGAGAGTCCGGGACCTTATCGTGTAAGATGGCGCCAATGTGTAAGGTGAGTGCTGTCTTCCGACGTCTAAAAATAATGCCAAAAAAAAAACGTGACTGCTGACATTATAATAGTAGACTGCCCGGGAACTTTTTGTTACGGGCCGTAAAACGAGCGGAGTGACGGGTGTCATCAGCTCGATAGGGAGATGACTGTGCTGGGTGTAGAAACAATAATTGATGATATTGATATAAACAAAAAAAATAAATTATGACTTGTTGTGACCCCGACGGCCCGATCGGCGTACCCACACCGGAACGATATTTTCCGTCACGAATAACGCTCGTCAAGCCGGCATATCGTTAGAAAGTCTCACGGAAGGGTTGTTCCAATTACAATCCGCCGGCCCCAAAGACACACGCGATCGTATACACTATAAATACTGTACGTTATATATACACAGACTTTGGCGAATAATATAATTTCACGCGCAAACTTACACGCTGCCGTCGTCGGTTTTTGATTGGTTCGCCCGGCGTCACGTTCGCCGTTACGTCGGCTCAACGCACACGCGAATTATTAATCGCTACGAATTAACCGCCGTGACGACGTGTCGTCACACTTGCGCGCGTGCGATTATTCAAATATTAATGGACGTGTGGTGTAGAGCGTCTCGCTCGTGTTAAAAGCGTCAGCGCACATGTCGGGGACGAGCGGGGCGAACGGGCTCGAGTGGGCCCGAGTTGAGTGTATATGTAGGACGTAGCTAAAATATTCATCGGCCCGTACACCGGTTAGCGGTATCATAATATATTATACCATTTATATATATATATATATATATATATTTTGTCCCAGGGGTTGTCGTGTTTTATTCCGCGGTCGTCACCGTACACAATAGCCGTTTGGCTAGATCTTAATCCGCGCGCCAATAATATATACCCGTTATTTCTGACTTCTAAATATGTGCAACGGCGGCGACGTGATAAAAACGTGTTGGTACACACCCGTGGTGACGGGGAACCAGTGGTCGAATTGGAAAAAAAAAAACAAGTACGGACTCTGAGCGTAGTTAAAAAATCAGCGTTCCGGGACATATTAGAGAAAAAGTAAGCCGTGGTGGTGGACTTGTGTGGTCCCCCACACCCCCTATCCAAAGATTTTTAACCAGGGGACATTTTTAAAAACATTTTAGATTATCATATAACATGAATAGAACAGAAAAATCCAATTTATTACCTATATGATACCAATATAATAGTTGAATAACATCAACTATTCAATATTTTATATCATGCTTTTTATCTAAAAGTTATTATGTGATAAGGACAAAAAAAAAAACATTAATTTTTGTACTTTCGCGATTTTTTCAAAGAAAAATTATAATTTTTAAAAATGTTAAATAAAAATTAATACAAACACTGGGTCCCTTGCCTTCCTTGGTAAATAAATTAAGGGGCACGCTGTTAAACATGAAAAAAATGAAGAGTAACTCCGTCCCCCTGCGTCCCTCCCCAAATCCGCCACTGCGGGGAAGAGCACGAATTTCAGCCTCATTTTCACAAATCCATCCACATACCTGTACACACTATTATACCCATTTACCATAATATTACCGTAGAACCTCGATTAACCGTGTCTCCGTTATCCGTGTTCGCGGTTCACCGTGCTCAGGTGAGGCTTGATGTGATTTGAGGCTAAAGAAAAAATACGAACAAGTCAAACAACGGAAGGAGTTGATGCGCTGTCGAAAATTTATTCACTTCCATGACGTCATTAATTAAAAAAAAAAAAAAAAAAAACTAGAAGTTAAGCGAGGAAAACCATTTAAAACCGCAAGAAAACAAAGTCTGATTACACTTCATAGTTCAAGCTCCGATAACATGACAATGTACACACACATACAGATGTGTACACATATACAATTGTATATTACACGTATGCGTATAAAATATTACATTATACATTGTTGAATTTTTATTTGAATGAAAAGTCTCGATTAACCTTTGTTTTCATTTATCCGTGTGACCCCCCCCCCACCATTACCCCGGATAATCGAGCTTCTACTGTATACGCTAATAATAATAGTAGCGTAATAAGTAATCAGTAGTCTTAAGTACACTCATGCTTATTTATTCATATTTATAATATTTGAACTGCCTTTATAAACCAGAATGAAATTTGTTTTTTTTAAATTTATCTCACGCCACAGCTGGTGATCGGTATGAAGTTGCTGGGCGCCAGGGAATCATCTGTGAGTTTCGTTTAAATGTTAATATATTATATTATGATTCGATTAAAAATAAAATAAAATCTGTTATTATATCTCTAAAACCTAATCGGAATCAAGCACGCGGTCTGACGGGTTCAGGTCCATGCACCGTCTTCAATAATACATCAGAAAAATCCTCCAGCTAAGCGGATCATACATTATTGGTTTTTAAGAAACCAACATTACTAAGGGCCATCGTGTCTGGCTGGTATTAAAAAGTAAATATTGATATTGTACGTACTCCTAAGGAGTCACGCAATCCGAAACAAGTAAGATAAAATGAATTTAAATAAACAACACTTCGTAAAACATGTTTTGATGCAATGTAATTTTTTTTTTACTGATAAAAACATAGCAACTCTGCAAGTAGAAAATATTATGTTCGAGGTAATACTGATTATTTTTATATATTTTATTTTTTATTTTTTTTTTTTTATCAAATTTTACGTTTTAAACATTTTTGGGCCTATTTTTATGTTAAACGACATTTTTCAAGTTTTAGAGTATTTTTCCACAAAATTTTAATTTTTTTTTACAAATATTAAGTTAAGAGTCCTTAATAATATTAGAAGAAATAAAAGTTGTAATAAAGAAAGATCCTTAAAGAAAAATAATGGGTTTAAAATAGGTACTATAAAATATTTCAAAAATTTTAAATGGCGAAAATTCTCAAAAATAAAATATTCCAGAAGATATAAATACGGACGATATTTAATATTTTAAATTCGTATGCTCCTTTGACTTCAGTGGATATCGAAAGAGGTTATTCCATGTACAAAAATGTATTATCTGACCAACGTCGTTCATTCTTGTTTCGAAATATTAAACCACATACAATAATTTATTGTACAGTGAAATAGCAAAAGTTTTCAGATAATAATTAGTAAAAAAATTCAAGATTAGTTAATATTTTATTAAAATATATTGTTAAATTATTACTTCAAGTTAAGAAATCAGAAGACTTACCTATAAACTAATATTAATATTTTTTTTATGTATAGCATTTATATAATTAAATTAAATTTTTTTTTACTCTTAACATCAAAAAAACGAATTTTTAATTCATTATTGAGACTTTTAAGTCATTTTTTTTGGGGGGGGGGGGTATTTTTTACGATTTTATAGGTGCCTAAATTTTCATCTCTACATATAACATAATTTTTAAAAAGCCGGTCAGTAGGTTGTGGAAGCACTTCGCTCGTCGGGTGTCAGTATTGGTGGATGCACTTCGCTACTGGGCAGGGTACTTTTGGTGGATGTATTGAATTTGAAAGCAATGATAAATCA
>JAIPRL010005630.1:0-31159 GCA_025469235.1 Pemphigus obesinymphae
CTCTTAAATTCTAAAATTTCAAACATCATAAATTCGCCCCCTCATCACGTCTCAACTCCCTAAAACATCCGACCCTCTGGAAGAAGCTCAAGCTTGAGACAGAGTACCCCCCCACAAAGCAAGTCAATGGTTAACATTCCGTGCAGATCGACCGTCTAAACAAAACGCAAGTTGATGTACATCCAATGATTTACGTCATAGCTGGAACTTCCTACTTAGTTTGAGACCAGCTCTCACCTGCAAAACCACTGGCCTAGATAAGTATCACAGCGCGGTCGCTGTGCAACACACGCGGCTCCCAACACGACCGCATAGGACAATCCGAATCCCGCACCGTGACAACGTTCACCATCAGTCAGACATAACAATTTCGCGATCGACATACCAGCTGGGACACCTCCCATCCATTATGGGTAGAGCTACCAAACGCCCCCTCTCCGAAATCTCCTAATAGCAACAACCGTTTAACTTCTAGCAACCCCCCAGTGTTGGTCAATACAAAGAAACTCGACGCTTCTGCTTCTACCGGCAAATCTCCAACTCCTTCCCATTCCATTTCCCCGGCCAACTCCTCCTGTTCTTCTAATTCCAATTCCACCTCCCCCATAAATTCAATCGTCATTAATGACCTCTCCCCCCCCCAAAAAAAAACCTAGAATTCCGCCCATATTCCTTCAAAGCTCTGCCTGGCGTCAAGTAGTCAATAAATTAATGACCACTCTCCCTGAATCTGCTCTCCCACTATGCTAAATCCCATATAGGTCCTTCAATAAAACTCCAGTGCGTTGACATCGATGTTTTCCGTATCATTCAATGCTATCTAACAGATCTAAGGTCGAATTTTATATTCTTCCCTTTCCCGAAGAAAGAATTTTGAAAGTAATAATTAAACCCCTCTCTAATGACATCACCGAAACCGAAATAACTAACAAACTCTCCGCCAGAGCCTACGAGGTAAAGAGCACTCGACAATTTGTTAAGTCCGTTCGGAAATTCCCAGTATATTTAAACACCCAGCATCCAATCCTGACAGTAAACAAATATTCAATGAGATCTCTCTTTTCTACATTTCGGTTAAAGTCGAATCCTACAGGACTAATAAATCCGACCAATGCTTCGCTTGTCAACACTTTGGACAATCAAGCATGTACTGTGGCTACGCCCTTCACTGTGTAAAATACTCTGGTCCACATCTGGCAAAGGATTACATCAAACCCCTGGAGGTTGATCTAAAGTGTGTGAACTGCAATGGCATCCACACGGTCAGTTATACTAAATGTCCTGCTCTCTTAGAGGAAAAAGAAATCAGACGCCTCAAAAAACCAAACACTACTAAACTTCCCTCAAATATTCCCAATAACTCTATCTCGGGCCCAAGCTAATAAGCTTCCCTAAACCTCTCTACACCAGCCATCACTTACGTATCTAAAGCCGCCATTTCACCCCTTCCACTCCAACAATTGACTCGGCAGCCAACATTGCCCAACTCACCAACCTTATCACTGATTTTTCCAACGGCAAAACTAAAGTGAAGGATACAGTGATCAGTGGTCACCATCCTCACTATCCTTCCCTTTCTTCTCAAAACCAATAATTAACACCAGTATTCTCTTTTGGAACTTTTAGAGCGTCGTTCGGAGATACCCTGAACTTTTACAATTCGTTCAAAAACATAATGTCGACATCCTCCTCCTAAATGAACCCCATATTTCCTCAAGGATTTACACTCAATAACTTCCATTTTTACTAGATCAATACGCCTCGCATCATGGGTAAATCCCCCTCATCTGGTACAGCTATTCTTGTAAATAGGCACCTTATTCATCACCATGTCTACATTTCTAAAACTTCTTTAACCAACACTTCTATCCACATTCGCCTGGGCAACTCAGAAATAAGGCTCGTGCCCACCTATAAAATTCCCAACATTCTTCTTCAAACCTCCGACCTAGATGACCATCTCACGATATACACGATCATCGCAGGTGATCTCAACGCCTCTCAAATCCTTCCAGGAATAGCCGTGTCTCTAACACCTCAGGCCGTATTCTTCAACGCTATCTCAATCAAAGACTTGCCACCTCAGTGGCCGTCCCATATTCTCCCACTCATTATCCCGACAATACCAACCACCTCCCCGACATCCTTTGAATTTCACTTCTCAAAACCGGACAACTCAACTTTCAATTGACCAACTTCCTAGCTGAACTCTCTTCCGACCACTCACCCATCATATTAGACCTGAATCATAGTAATTCTCATATCTCTCCCCCTAAATCATCTCACGTCACAGACTGAGAAAATTCAAGAAAATTATGAACTCAACCTCCTTCCCTCTTCCAGATATCTTTTCTCACCAAACCATCGAATTTGAAATCTTCAAACTCTCCGAAACCATTTCCACCGCAATTTCCTACTACAAATCTGTCTTCAACCCACCTAATCTCACAAAAAAAACCTTCAATACATTTTCCATGAGATTTCTCGGAAAAGGCGCCTCTATTCCAAATGGCAAAGAACTCGTGATTCAATCATAAAAACCCGATTAAATGTCCTTCTTGTTCGAAACCTTCTCTCCTAATACCGCAAGAATAACTGGTTCAACCTCCTAGTTTGCTCCAAACTGACCTAAACGATCACCCTACTTTCTATGAAATCTACAGAGGCCTCCTTGGGAAACTCCTCCCCTCCAATCCCTTTAAGTCCAACAACGATTCCTTAATCTATGATCCTATTGGTAAAGCCAAATTATTCGTCGATACTATGCAAGATCAATTTAAATCATTAGACTACTCCCTCTCCTCTGATGTTCTCATTCATGATACACATTTTAATCATAACCTATTCAACAAACACCAAAAAACATTTTTCTTCTCCCGAAGTTCAAGACACCATTCGCAAACTCCAAAACAGAGGTATAACTGGCCCTAATCTCATCTCCAACACCGCTCTAAAACACTGCAACAAGCACTCAATGCTCCATATCTGCCAAATCCTAAACGATTGTACTCTCTAAGAATTATTCCTGGAATCTAAGAAAAGAGCCACCGTAGTCGTGATCCCCAAACCTGGTAAAGGTACCAAATTACCCTCAAATAATTGCTCGATGCACTTAGTAAGGTTTTCAAAAGCCTCCTACTCACCAAACTTACCAACTTCACCACCCCATTCATTCGCCCAAAACAATTCAGGTTTAGACATTACCACCCTCTAACTGGTCAATGCCCTGGACAATATAATTTCGGTAAAAAAAAACTTTGTTGGAAAACAGTAGCGGTACTCCTCGGTGTTCAAAAGGCATGTCTGGTACCCCGGCCTCATTTTCAAACCGATTGCCCAGGAGTCGCAACCCAACTAGACAACATTCTAAAATCTTTCCTCCTGGAAAACAGATAATTTTCCATCAAGGTCGAAAACAAATTCTACTCTAGTAAGTAAGTATGTCAACGATCTCCGTCTCCACCCCAAAAGCAAAGATCGCACTTTTTGCCGACGAAACTTTTCTCTATGCCAACAGCATCTTAAATTCCACCGCATAAAATAGTCTCTAAAAGCAATTAAATCCGATCCAACCCTAGTTCAAACAGTGGAGGATTTCTAACCCCTCCAAAACTTTGGCCATCTTCTAAAAGCGCCCAATAGACTCCAAAGCTCAAAATCCATAACACTCCTATAAATGTACCAGATACCTGGAAGTTCTCATCGACGAAAACCTCAACTTTTCAGCTCATATCAAATACGCTGTTTATAAAACACAAGCTGTCGGTCATCTCTTCCCCATGACTAATAACGAAAATCCTCTTTCAATCCAAACGAAACTATACATCTATAAATCCTACATGTACCTCATCCAAACATACGCCAATCCAGCTTGGACTTCCAACATATCAAACACCAACTAGTTCTTCATCGAAGCCATCCATTCCACCCTCTGCAAAATTACAAACTTTCCCCGATTCATTAGCAATCACACCTTCAGAAAATCTACTAACATTCCGTCTATTGCTGAATATATCAACTTCGCTTCTTCCAAACTCAAAAATTCTATCATCTCCTCCTCCTTCTACACATTTCCACTATATCAACCAGCCCCTGGCTCCTCAACGGTTCTAAAAGTAACTGTCCAATAAACCTTTAAAAAAACATGCTACCTCCACCTTAGAACTCCTGCAATATCCAACCCTCTGGTAGAAAAAAAAGCTTGAGATAGAGTACTCCCTCCCCCCCAACACAGCTTAAAAAATAGTTATCAAAACATTATTTTAACTCGTCAAGTTTATAGTTGAAATTTAAAAAAAAGTTAATTTCGCACTCGGCTAATTAAAGCACATTCTTATAAAATATAAAAATAGTATGTCCATAAAAGTTATAGAAAATAAAAAAATATATACGTATAATTATAATAACTACCTATTTATAATAATATATATTATTATTATGAAGTCTTTTAAAAAAAAAAAAATTACCATTCTGATTAAAATATGTATAATCGTCTACCAAGTAACTTGCAACTATAGCGAAAATTGTTCATCCATAATTCTAATTAAATTCTAATGTACATTAAGTATTAACATAACTATAGATGATTATTAATTTACCGGAAAAAGATAGAATGAATATGTAAATTAGGTAAGTTAATGCAGAGTGAATGGTAAAAATACTTGACTTGCTTTGTGGGGGGGGGGGTACTCTGTCTTAAGCTTATGCTTCTACCAGAGGGTTGGATGTGACAGGAGTTGTGAAGTGGTGGAGTGGAGAGATTGGATGGTTATTGTTTATTTCAGAATTTGAGAGGCCGGTTTCTTTTGTGGCCGTCGAGGAGGCCGGAGCGGGTTGAGACAGACGCGATGTGTGGAAAGGGAGACGATGAAATAAAATGTTTGAGTTTGGTGGAGGTAGAGTTTGTGTGGTCTAGAATTGACGGGATATTGGTGGATTTCCTGATGGTGTGGTTGCTAACGTAGAGGGGAAGATTGGTGATTTTGCGGAGAGTAGTATTTTGAACGGATTCGATGCGGGACCAGTTTGTGTTTCAAATATTGGAGGCCCATGCGGGGAAGGCGTAATTTAGGATGAGGCGCATGTGGGTTTTGAAAATGTATAGTTTGGTTCTGATGGAGAGTGGGCTTTTTCTGTTTAGCATTGGAAAGAGGAGGTGGCCTGCTGCTTTTGTTTTATTAACAACGAACTTGTTGTTTGCTGAGAAATGAAGATTCCTGTCGATGATAACTCCCAGGTATCTTATGGAGTAGGACTAGCTAACCGAGGTGTTGAGGATATTGGGTTTTGGAGTGTTTATGGTACTTTTGTTAGTGAAGAAGATGGCTGATGTTTTTGAGATTTTTATTGAGATTCTCCACTGTTTAAACCCGGGTTGGATGAGATTAATTTGTTTTTGGAGGTTTGAAGCGGCCACGGATTAAAATTTGCTGGTGGAATAGAGAAGGGTGTCGTCGGCGAAGAGTGCGATCTTAGCTTTGGGGTGGACAGGGAGGTCGTTAACGTACAGAGCGAACAGATGGGGGGGGGAGAAGCAGGAGCCTTGGGGGACCCCCACGAAGATGTTCCTGTGAGAGGAGAATTTGTTGTCGACTTTGATGGAAAATTTTCTGTTCTGGAGAAATGATTTGATAATGTTAACGAGTTGGGTGGAGATTCCTATAGAAATAAGTTTAAAGATGAGGCCGGGATGCCAGACTTTGTCGAAGGGCCTTTTGGACGTCGAGGAAGACAGCTGCAATTTCCCTAGTTAGATTTTTAGCCGAAATTATGTCGTCTAGGACGTTTACTAGTTGGAGGGTGGTGCTGTGGTAGTGCCTGAAGCCGAACTGAAATAATTAAATAGTTGAGTTAAATAATAGATAGAGGACGTCTCACCCCTGATTTATAACGGATTTTATAATATAAGCTATTTTAAGAATT
This sequence comes from Pemphigus obesinymphae, assembly GCA_025469235.1. NCBI lineage: Eukaryota > Metazoa > Arthropoda > Insecta > Hemiptera > Aphididae > Pemphigus > Pemphigus obesinymphae. The sequence continues at coordinate 5,923 of JAIPRL010005630.1, forward strand.
TTACATAAATAAAAATTAAAAAATACTACGAGATCTCCGACCGCAACGACGATCAGTACATCAAATCTTTTCGATTTAGAATATTCCACCACCTCTCTCTTGTTTGTTTCACGGCCGCTGCAAAGGTATATGATGTGAGTGCGTTCGACGGTTCTGTAACGTCTGATTATCGCATGTACAGTCTTTCTGTCGTCCGTATAGCGTACAAAAAATGGTTAAATTATATCAATACTTTTAAAATATCGATATTTTAATATGACATATCGAATTTTTGAAATATTTGAACTACTGGTATTTACGATAAAATCGTATTTGTGTTCAAAAAATATTACTATAAAAATATATATATATATATGTATATGTATATTTTATATATTTATGTTTTATAATGGTGTTGCGGTGGACCACCGAAATAATAGAATTTTACCACCAAGCCGACAGTGCAAGCCTTAGAATATTCTGAATAATCTGTGGTTTGAGTGCGAGCACTTAAATAAATCGTTTCCAAATCTCAAATATCTATCTAGTGATAACAGCTCAAATATCTCATTGTTTAGGAACTAACCGACTGATTGAATTATTGAAATCAATATAAAGGAACATGGTGGTAGTGGTATTACAGAATAAAATTATTTTATTATGTGATGGACGGTGGTACATTCCAAATTTTTATTTTTTCTTGTATGCATTCAAATATCGATATTTTGTGCAGTTTTGACCATCTCTATAGCGTACTGTGTTTTTGAATGATAATTTAACCGTTGTGCCATATTCTCGTGTCGATTTTCCAGTGAAACTGTCAATTTCACCTAATCCAACAACTATGTGTATATCAGGAACGGGGCAATTTTTGCAAGGCTCAAGAAATTTGGTTAAGTACCTACTATAAATGTATGATTTTTATGTTCTTTGCTCATCAACTAATGTATAAATTTGAGTAGGTAGGTATTACTTAACCGATTTTTTGATTAATTTCATTTCCGCAAAAAAATAGTTTACAAATATGCATATAGGTACGGAAAGTATAAATTTCCGATTATATAGATACAAATATACAATAGTATCTATTTTTTTAAAAAAATTTTATACCTATATACAATTATTAATTGCAATTTCAAAATGTTTTTAAATATTTTGCTATCGTTATACATACTATGCATAGTAAATTCGGTAATAATATTCACAAAAGAAAGGAATTTATTTCAGCTTTATAGGATACCTACCTACGATATATACATATATCATTTAAACTTTCAAAATATGCAACTATATAGGTACCAATATTATAATATTATCATTACGGTATACTATAGTCCTGGAATCGAAGAAACCTTTTGTGAAAAGTTTCGAAAATCGTTTTTGAAGGGTAATTTTGTCCGTATTATACAATATATTGGTAGGTACTTGCAGCAGATATATCTTTTTTTATATAAATAACAAAAAAAAAATGGACCTTCAGACAAAAGAAGGAGATCAAAAATCCCTATTTTAATCAAAATGAGCCTTGAAGTTTACAAAGAAATAAAAAGTAAAACAAAGCATTTGACCTATCAAAATAAAGGCTTTCAGCATAGGTATGTGTATGTGTATGCATCGGAGATATTGCAGTAATGTTTTTCTGCAATTTTTCGCAAGTACAAAAGGATATTTTCGAGTATAGTACAGTATGCAAACCTAAAAATATATAAATAGATATATGAATAAATTTAAATAAATACTAGTTTAGGACTCTTAGTTTGGAAAAAATAAAAACCCTATTTTCATATATTAATAATATATTTTTCAAGATTAGGAAGTATATTAGATTTCAAAATAATTTGATAATACAATATTTACATTATAATATATTTAAATAGTCGAGCCCATCGGGTATCCATCCGGACATTAGACATATACTACATTTTATAATCAATTACTTAACTCTTTTTTTTTTTTTTATTAATTTAATAATAATAATAGAACCAGACAAACCAAACACGTTCGACCAAATGTAATCGGGTTATTGAATTTAATAAAATAAAAAGTTGATAAGCAATAATTTTTGGTTTTAGGACTTGTATCGAAAAGTTTATTGGAAATCCTAATACGCAATTCATTACATAGGTATATATTATGACATATTATGTATTTTAGTATTATACAAAATAGCGTTAGTGCATGTGAGCCATAACCACTATAAATTGTTAGGAATTTCAAATGCTCCGTACATTTTTCCGAAAATATCCCCCTAAACTATTACGAATCTACTAAAAAAGAACTTTGCAGTTCGATATGTGAATAAAAATTGTCCACTATGTGTTTAGCAGAGAATTCATAGAAAAAAAATCTTGATTTTGCACATAAATTTGAGGAATACGGCATATTTAAGCATATTTCATGAAAAAGTGCATTAGAGTAATTATATATATATCGAACTTTAACCAAAAATTAATGTTCAATTTTAATATCTGTCAAAGGAACAGTATGCAATAATTAATTCATTCTAAATATTGTTTATTGTTGTTTAGCTTGTAATATTCAATAGTAATCGCATAAAAAATATCTATTTCATGAAAATAGTATAGTATATGATAATAGTTTAAAAAATGTATATGACACATTATTTCACGACTTAAAAATTGTATTATTTTTTACGCATTTTCCATTTGATTTGAATGTAATAAATACGGACGAAGTTAGCAAATAAATGAAATCATTTTTTGATAAATGTACTTTTTTTTAAAAAAACATATTTTTTATATTTCTTGGAATTTTAAGTGTATACGAGTAGGTAGGTAGGTATATGTACATATTTCAAGATATTTGAATGCATAAATGTACACTATTTTAAGCTTTTTAAGTGGATACAAATCCGGAATTTAGTTATAAGATACAGCAGCAAATTATAAATTGATTATACAGAGTACCTGGTACGTACGGACATACAATAATATTCCTAAATTAATTTTTTATTCAACATATACTATAAATAGGTATACACTACTTATACTAAAATTACTTCTTATATTTCTTGCTATAGCTATTTTATTAATTTATTTTGTGTGAGAGTGAGTGGGCAGAAAAGGTAGACACCCTATGGGCAGAATATAATATATTATATACAATTATAAAAAATAATACCGATCGACCGTTGTTATTAGGGGTATCAATTTTCGACTACATATTATATATATATATATATATATATATAGGAGTATGTAAGATAGGTATATCGTACATTTAGGTAGATATTGTACCCCTACGCGTATCCTTCTCCTTACAACAGTGTCGTTTAAACTTGACACGGGTACACATTATTGAACATTACACTATACCGAAAAAACAATATAAATAGTATCCGTGTCACGATGCGGTTTTGGAATTCAACCCCCTATAGCGGCTACCTTATATAAGAACGGAAACAAGTTACTACTCAGTTTCAGTAGTCACACAAACGCTGAAACGCGTATAATAACAGATACAATCATATCACTTTCGTTCTTTCGATCATAACAGTATGTTATCGATACATATATTATGCACCGTACACATAAATAGAATAGGTAGGTAGGTAAAGTACCTATTTATACGAATCCTTTTTGCAAAAACGATCGGTGAGATATTTCCTGCACGACCGTCGACCAACCGTCCGAGTAATTTCCAGTTATAGCTCGAATTATAACAGACCGTACAAAATATTCTTTAAAATGAAAACGGCACATATATAAATAATAAAATCCTTTATGTAATTTATCCGTCGGATTAAGAATTAATTCCGAAAATTATTCTATTACTCTTTAACTATACATATTATATAATCGATCATTATAATGAAATGCGTATAACTCAAGAATAAATTTAGGAGGGGGAGGGTTATGCTATTATATGTTGACACCTCAAACTGTGATATAGTTATTATTGCATTGACTTCCATCTCCAAAGCTAGGCTGGTTAATGAAAATATAATTAAGTCAAAATATAGTTAACTTAAATTCATCCATAATTATAGTTAAGGGCATCTAGGATCATTATATTTACGGAATTACCGTCCGAAATCTGATTTTATGTAGATTTTCAGCGGTTTTTCATTGCGAATTAAAAAACCATTAGGAAAATCTATAAGAATCCACTAGAATTTTCGGGGGCATGAAAAAAAAATACACATAATTGTGAAATAAGAATCAAGGAGTGGACATTTCTCGAAGAGTATTATCATGTGATGTTCCATTAAGCAATATATCTTAATTCATTTAATCTTATTTATTAAAATATTTACTGAATATTTTCTTTATGATATTCTAAAACCGTATATCGGTGAGCAGTGAGCGTTGATAAAAATAATTCAAACATTTCCATTAAAATGTATGTTTTGAGTAAATGCTCGCTACGCAACGATCGGCGACGTGAACGTGAAGAATTACGGAGAATATTTTAAAAACGTCTATAAAATATTTTAGAAATATCATCCAAAATACTATGTAGGATATATATATTAAGTAGAAAAATTAATTAACTTTTTAACTCGTTGATGACATTAACATCTAAAACATTCCGATTTTCGTACTACACATTTTTTAAATTTAAATGAGCTTTTCTATTTTTCTCAACAACATTATAATATAATATATGTCAAATGAACTCTGTAAAATGTTTTAACATTAATGTAGAAATAATAATTTAGAATATCAAAATTAATTTTTAAAAACGTATGTTTTAGAATACATATATAGATATTATAGAATATTTTTTAATAGTTCTAAAAAGTGATTTAATGTATTTATTTTATTGTATTTGCATATTGCAATGATTACATATATTGTCATTCGGTACCAAAGCGAATATTACATTTTAAATCGATTTGAAATTTACACGTGTATATAAATGGTCTAACTACATACTTAGATTTTCGGTCCTGGCCGGCCCCGGGCATACGTCATACGTATGCAGGGTAGTACATACACTATACATATACATTATATATTGTTATAACAATGTTTTAGTTTTTTATTTTTCAATTATTGCGCTCGTCCGTACGGTTTTTCGGTTTTTTTTATTTTTTTGCAAATATCTTCGGTAGACCAGCTGCAAATGTTTTACGGGAGTATTTATTTATTTTTTTTCATTATTATTATTATTATACAGTCTATTATACACATTTCACGTATATAATAATGTATAAATATTATTTATACAGGACCGTCGATAACGAGCGCGAACAGTTGGTTCTCAACTATTATTATTATATACGTGTGTAAATACGCCTTTAAATACTCGAAGACGCGTACCTATATATATATATGCGTGCTGGAGCACCTTACTGTAGATACCTACAAGGAATGGGGATCCGAAATTAAATTTAACGGGCCACCCGAAATCCAATTGTTTTTAATCACCGGGGCTAGATCCGGACGAAGAGGGTATGGGTAGGTGTATTATATTATATGTTATGAAAAAAAAAAAAACAACAAAATAGAAATTACCGCAGTAATTTGTGTTAAAAAACAAACACGATTATCTCCGATAATTTCATAATATATAAATACACCCCTTACATATTTTATATACAGAATTCGGTGTACCCAACATTTATACACTCGTATGTTTTTGGAAATCGCCCAGTGTATTTTCATTTAACGCCATCTGCGCAGTGTGTACAGCATAAACACTATAGAAAATATTATCGTTACTATTAACCCATAATTATTGGTGAAGTGATTGGTTACAGCTAATAACGGACGGTAGGTATAATGAGGTGTCGTGTAGTGGACGACCTGAATTTCCGTCTCCCCGACAACGATTCAAAAGTTCTATCTAGATCTAAATGACCGTCGTGAATTAAAAAGCACTTAAATCTAAATTATCCAGAATAATCATGACAACGTCATAAAGATTACGTTTTATCTGTGGAACAAAACGTCTCTACCGATTAACGGATCAAAAATCAAAATGTCCTACCTTATTATATTATTATGGCAAGGTAACATTTGATCCGTAGAATAAAATAATTGTCTCTGTAGAATCAAATGTCCGAGAAATTAAAATCGAAATATCATAAGATGATATTTTGATCAACGGATATAGTTGTTCCCTAATCGTTCCCGTAAAAAATTGTCTTTTAACCTGCACAATAAACTCATTTTCATTTTATTTTTAGAATAACCATGATATTTTTAATTTTCTATGTAAACAAAAGCTCAATAAAATTGATATCTACTGCACAGCATTATAGAATTTAAGAATAAATACCATAAACGACAACCGTTAATTATATAGTTCAAATTTGAATTAGAACGTGTTACGTTTTATTATCGTGTTTATTGTTTTGAAAAAGTAGAAAGCGTTAAATATCTGGGAGTGGACATAAATAGCCGCAACAATTACCACGAGGAAATAAAACTAAAAATAAAAGCTGGAAACAGGTGTTATTTAACACTACAGAAAACCTTCAAGTCCAAGGTATTATCAAAAATATCAAAAACGGGACTTTACAAGGTTTTACGAAGACCGGTAATTCTATACACATGCGAAACGTGGCCAACATCAAAAGTGGACGAAAGAAAACTGGACGTTCTAGAAAGAAAATTCCTGAGACACATTTTTGCTCCTAAAAAAAAAATGGAGATTAAAGACCTGTGGGGAGAAGAAGACATTATACAGGCCCTTACAGGAAGAAAAATGAGCTGGCTTGGACACGTATGGAGATCGAGCGACATAACGAAGGATGTGCTTAACTGAAAACCAGATGGTAAGAGCAAGCCGAAGAAAAGGTGGACAGACGAACCCAACCAGAATTTCCGGGCACTTGAGGTTCATAACCCGGAAGAGTTGGCAAAGGATAGAGAAGAATGGAGGAGACTGTGTGTGGTGCAGTGATTGGCCTTAATGGCCTAAAAAAGCTGAAAAGAGAAAAAAGAGAAACGAGTTATCGTGTTGATGTGTGTGTGTTTTTTTTTTAAATATATTATTATTGTATAATCTCGGTAAAAATTAACATTTTAACTATGCCTATTTTTGGTACTATAGGTACCAAAATCAAAAATGAAAAATCCTGGCACTCGGACGATATTAAATTTTAATTTCGGGACCCAATTCGGATGCAAATATATCCGTATAGGTATTATTTTAACGCCGTGATCTTTTAATAAAGATTGACATTTTTATATTTTGATAAAATTCCTAATACTATTTACGCGACTAAAATATGTATAATATATGTTATATATTACACACATTTACTCATATCTAAAAGTATATAACTATATGGCATACCTACCACCGAGTTTTTTTTTCCCTCCGTCCGAGTATAATACCAATAAATAAGTATGTATATATAGTAACTATATATTATGAATTATAAGACCGTTTATTTCATTTATTGAATGTTTCACTGGCGATCGAACGCATAATAAGCATCGTACGCATAACAATATTGTATATACCTGCTATACCCATATTATAATAACCGGTGGCGGTCTTTGGAAATTATGACATCCTCTCGCGCGCGCGCGCGCCCGCGCTCTATTCCGAGCCCGTTCACCCCTCTCCACACATACCCCGAAACTCGTTTTAGCCCTAAGGGTAAAATAAACACACACACAGGTGACTCAAAAGTGGTAATTATTGTTCTTTAAACACGGTTATACCGTATATATATATATATATATACGATCGCGTTATTCGTATATTTAATATACAAACCGTAAACTTAACCAACTACCTATATGTTATATAGCAGGTGTCTGTCCGCATACCTCGTATTACACGGGTAATATGTTATTATTTAATTTTTTTCGATTTTTTTTTTTTTTTTTAAGTATTACGTGTGCGGCGAGTATTTAATATACCTACTACGCTCATTTCAATGTCTTTCAGAAAAGTAGTACACACAAAGTAAACTGCTGTCGAATGCACGACGCCAATAATGTATAAATGTAGTTATAGAGACAACGACCATCTGCCGATAATTTCTCGGGGTTTATTTTTTTTTTTTTTTTTTCCAATACTATTATTATATTTTGTTTTTTGTTTTGGTTTTTTTTTTTTTTTTTTTTTTTTTTTTTTTTTAGCCAATGCACGCGGGGCGTGGACCGCAGCGTCGACGATCTCGTATAATATTCGGACGGGCTAATTTCTATCTCCTCTCGATATATAATTAATTATTACTATTGATGCGGTGCGCGCTGCAGTGTGCAATCTGCACCCGGGCAGCAAATATTCGATTGTTGCAAATAGTTTGTATTTTGTATATAATAACATGATAACACGATAATTATTATATTTTTGTCTTCATTGTACATCCGTTTACACGATGTTAATCTTCACGAACTTGCCGGCTGTTTTAGATTTCTATATTCTAAGGACCTTAAATTATATGACCGTTATGTCCGTCTCCTCTCGTCCGTCACCTCGAAAATCGTCATGATAACCACCGTTTATGGATTTTTTTTTTTTAGGAAACAATGTGAATTTGAGTTTATTTGAAATTCTTTCATTTTTAACTTCAATTCGTCAAAAAAAAAAAAATCCACGTATACATGGATACTCTTTTCCCAACATGAAGGACGATATATTATTATCAGGGATTGGAACCGAACCGAAAAGAACCGGTTCCGAACCCTAAAAACCCTTGAAAATATTAGGAACCGGAACCGTTATCAAATATTTTAAAAGAACCGAAACCGGAACCCGAACCCTTTTTTTGAAATAAGAAATACCGAGGTTTTTTATGATTCTGAGATTTTTATATTTAAATTTAAATGATCAAATGTATAAAATAATTTTAGAGGATATCATACTTACATTTGCTGTCTTTGTCTTTTACATTTCATAATTTTTTTTTTTTTTATTCTCTTTACAGTATTATTATTATTATTCCTGCTTTTTTTTGTAATATTGTACTACAAAATATTATAAATTGTATTTTATTATTATAATAAATTGTAAAACTTTAATGTTCAATGTACATTTTAATAAAATAAAATTTCAACAGTATTATCAAAAGTAAGCATTTCAAATAATTTTTTGGAACCTATAAAAATACCGGTATTAACTGGAACCGGAACCGAAACCCTAACCCTTAATTTTTGAAAAACCGGAACCGGAACCCGAACCTTTAAAAAAAAAACCCGAGAACCGGAACCGAAACCAGAACCGAAAAAACCAAAAGGTACCAGTCCCTGCTAAAAACAAGTCTACGAAAAACAAATTAAATAACTTCTTAAAGTGATTTTAAAGTTCAAATACTTATACCTATTAATTTTTATAGAAAACAATATTATGGAAACGATATAATGAAATCGCAAAATATTAATAAACAAAATAGAGCAATTTTTAAACTAAACATAATGGATTTTGTACATTCGAATATACAATAAGAAAAGAATAAAAAAAACGTACGATATTGTATTCAAAATGTTATTTTTTAAATATTTTATAATAGGTGTTTTTATTCTAAAACCATTTAAAAAGTCTTTTTGTTTGTTTTTTCGTAAACTTATTTTTAAACGGATGTCGTGATTACACATTAGAATGTGGTACGGATACAGGACAATTTTAAATTACATTTGACGTAAGTGTTTGATTTCAATTTTTCATTAAATTTGTAAAAATTACCTATACAAAACCCCTTAAAAATGGCTGCGCTGACATCCTCTTAAGGATTCATATAAATTAAATAAATATACATGAATCTACCCACTTAGCAAAAATTATTAATAATATTTTTCAAATGTTATATTTCCAAGTTAATTGTGATCGCTTTTTGTCAGACCAAACTGCAGGTTATTAAATCTACAAGGCAATTCAATAATAAGATAACATACTGTTATTTAAGCTAATTCTGATATTTAATAAAAAAAATGGGTACTTAAATAATAAACAATAAATTTTCAAATGCATTTGTTTAGGTTGAAATACTTTTTAGTTATAATACTCTTTTAATTGTGTATAACTAAACTAAAATTATTCTAAAACTTATTTATAAAATTAGTTATCATGTAATAGTATTCTATTTAAATAAAACAACCAAATTTCCAAAAAAAAAAAAAATGTACAATTAATGATGATGTATTTAATATGTGCTATCAAATATAGTGTAATTACTTAACTATCAAATTATAATATCTAGTTAAATTTATTGTTTAAAACATAATGTACGATGTAATAATTTATTAGTATCTATACCATCTGTGGATTATAAGCCCATCGAACAGCTTAATTTTAATATGTATTAATTGAACTTATAGCCTATATCGATGATTAAACTTAATATATTATAAATATTTTAATTTTTAACCTTAAATATAAAGAAATGGTTGCTATTTATCCCCGTATTTACAATTATGTACATATATTGACGGTGAAAAATGTCTAATGTTTTCAAAGTCATACGATTACAACAGAATTATATCTTAAAATTCTCATCTCATTACGTAAATATATAGGCTTTAAGTTATATACAACCACGAAGGGATAATAAGATAATAAGAGTAGCCTTGAGTTGATCGAGATGGTTAATGTCATCTAGCTATATCTTATAATTATTATCAGTTGTTTTTGAAAAAATAACCCCCTCTCCCCCACCAAAAAAATTAAAAATAAAACAAGTACGGAAGTCGTCAAGTAATTTTGAAAACTTTTATCGGTAGAACAGATTTATTTTTATGATATTTCTATTACCTATATTTTATGAGTCACTAATATTAAATGTGTTAACCTAAATAATTATAGCTTCACTGAAAAAAAAACTGAAATAATTTCTAGTGAAGTATTATACTATTGTCACTCTCACAACGAGTTCTTGCAAATATTTTCCTTAGTAGTAGATGAAATTATAAAGGATATACATGAGTACAGAGAATTTGTTCCCAGCTTTAACGTCAAAACTTAAAGTGGATCGCCTTATAGTTATAGTATCAGAAGATGGTATTATGAAAAAATTCCAAATAGAACCAGAGAAGCACAAGCAACTGCAGTGTCTGACTTACTAGAAGGATGTAATTTCACTGAATGCATTTATATAATTTCCTTTGATAAAACAGCCAATAAATAAATAGGAGTGATCACTGGTATACACGTGTATTTCTTGAAAAAAATCTAAAGAGACCGTCTCAGTTTAGCAGTTTGACACCTTATGTTGTAACATATTATTGATAGATTGCTTAATGCGTTGATGGAAGCTTCAAGTGGTCCTAATATTAAGATTTTTCAAATATTTAGCTAACTGGAACAAAATTTACAAAAAGAAATACAAAAATGAAAATAATTAAAACCACAAAAAAAAAAACGTCCTTGTCTAGTTTATCAATGGCTAGATAGTGACATTTCAGCCCAGAGATGACTACAAGGAATTGTTTTCAACATTGTCTTATATTCTTAGGACATGAACTGCTAAAGATTTTAATATTTATACACCTGGAGATTTTCATCGATTTAGATGGATGTCTTAGATAATTTATAGTATGAAAATCTACTCGTTTCGATTGCAGTTCAAACTAACTGTTCGAGAACTATCTGCATTTCGAGTCTTCAACGTTTTTGTGTTACACGTTTATATTAAATATTGGTATACTTCTTTTTGTGGAGAATTAGCTCATTACAACGATTTAAATCTTTTAAAGAAACACAATAAATATAAAATATAAATTAAATTAAAGCCAATGCCACTACTAAAAGTATCTCAAGACATTTATTGTAGGTATTATAAAGTGAGGCGCTTATTAAATTATATTTTTTGACAGTAAAGTGGGTTGTAAAATGAAAGTGAATATGGTTAAAAGATGAGCCGACTTATACTGACGTATTACAGTTGAAACAACTGCAGTTAAAATGGTGTAATTGTGCGATTTTTTTTCAAATTATGTATAGCCTTGGATATACCTCGAGAACTTCTAAAACAAGATTCTCATGTACTGGGAAAAATAACAAAGATTTTGTTGACGAACGCATAATGATTTAAAAACGGAAAATAGTTTCAGTATAGTATTATGCAGATGAACGTGGAATTTCATTGACTCAAACATTCAACCCTTACCAACCAGGAAAAGTAAAAGCAGTAACTTTTGTAAGTGGTAGAACAACACCGACAGAAATATCCAAATCCAAATAAATCGACTATAGATGCTTGACATTTTATAATATGAAAATTTATGATTTTTTGTATATCATTTTTAATAATACCTACATATATATATTTTTTTTTTTATAAATACACTGTAAAATGTATCAAATATTCAAACATGTTGTGCTTTTTAAAATAAAAACTTCACTTTAAATTTTTTTTTGAACCTTCTTATTAGATAGATGAATAGTATAAGTGGGTGGGACATTCAGAAAATATTTAATATTTTTTTACTGTCCCCCTAATGTAATTTTTACATTATATAATCATTACCATTTTTGTGGATATAAGAATCATAATGCAATATACATTTGAGTGATAACTGTGTGAAGTGTATATTATTAATTAATAATGTAAAAATATACAATGACGCAAAAAGGTTACAGTAGTATTGAATGGTTATTATTAAGAACATAAAATAGTTCATTATATAATATAAATTATTATATTCACATATCTATGTGTACAAATTTAGAAGTAAATAATATAAACAATTAGGATGAAATATGTATGAATTTTTTTCTCGCTATTTTATTATTATATTTATTAAGTTAATAAATTGTTAATATTAGAACGGGTTTTGTTTTTATTGTCGATTTAAAAAAAAATAAATATCGTCAGCAATGAAAAGCAGTCAATTATAAATGTAATAATAATCGAATAAAAACCATTTGCACCATTATAATATTTACACATGAAAATGATAAAACATTTTCGATTAAAAATACTTTTATTGTTATGTAATAATGAAACCAATTGTTTAAAAAAACATACAAAAAGGCATTTAAATATGCATTAAATAATAAATAATGCTTTATTTATTATACAATTTATTAATGATAATATTAATTCATATATTTTTACATCATCGGTTTTCAATTTGTTTAAATATCAAACCATTATTGAAGGAATAAAATAATGATTTTATTTACATTTTTTATACAACTAAATTTTCTACACAAATAAAAACTCAAACTCAAAACTCAAAAAGATTATTTCAAACATATTAAAATTATATCATAATGTTGTACATGAATATAATTATTTACATTTTAAATTACCATAAATATATATACATAATTTATAATACTCAGCGTTATTGAGCTATTTAAAATTTGAAATAGATTAATAATTAACAAATATTGTTACATTTATTTTAGTTAAGTTAATCATTATATTAACAAGTTTGGAGAGGTCTTTATTTTAATATTACTTATTTTATGTAAAAGTTGTATATAATTAAGACCCGGATGTTGATGATTTTTGTATTTTTTGGACCGTTTTGGGTAATGCTTTTCAAGCTAAAACAGTGATTCCATAATATACAAAACTAAATAACTAGGTAGCTTTTAATTTGCATTTTTTAGTATTTATAATTTTTTTAGTCATTTTTGTAATTTTAAGTTTATTTTTAAAACTATTTTTTAATAATCGACAGAAAAATCATGAACTTAGTATTATTATTATCATTATTAATTTTTATTATTTTACGTAATAAATATTTTTTTCACCTACAATTTAACCAGGGATTTAACATTTTTGCATATATTTTATTTTAAAAATGTACATTACACCATAAAAAGTTCGAGAATAATTACAAATAATAAATATGAAATATTTCGTATTATATAATAATATATACCTAATATAATATATAACATAAGTAATTTAAAAAATGTATAGGTATTTTTTAAATTTTTTAGACCATAAATTGATTTTTTAAAGGCATTTTTGTAGGTTCATTAGGGCATCAAAAATACTCTATATATATATAATAATACTAACTATTAAATAATAACTAAAGAATTAAATAATATTATTCAAATATATATAAATGAAACAAAAATATCAAATTTAGTAGTTTGAATAATTCAATAAAATATAAACTTATAAGAAATACTCTAGGTCCTAGAGTTTGTCCAAGAATTTGGTAAGAAATTCAAAGACTTTGCAGAAATTGGAAAACTGTCTCAATTTTTAAAAAATCCGTTTGAAGTTTCTCCGACTGGAGAATGGATTGACGTTGCTACAAAATTATTCAGATCTTCACTTCAAATGGAAATTATTGATTTGCAAGAAGATATCTCATTGCAAATGAATAAAACTTCGTCTACTGAAGATTTTTGGATTAAGCATGTCTTGGATAAATACATGAACTGTAAAACCCTTGCCATAAAATTAGCTACTATGTTTGGCTCTACTTATGTATGTGAAACTTCGTTTTCAAAAATGACGTTTTTAAAAAACCGATACCGTTCAAGATTAACAGATCACCACCTTGAAAACACTTTACGTATCAGTTGTTCTCCAAGAGTACCAGATTTTAAAAAATTAGCTCAAGAAAAGAAATGTCATTTTTCTCATTAAACTTAAGTATACAATTTTGTTATTATTAGTATGAATGTATAATTACTTTATAAATAATTAAATATTAAATACTTTGTCTTAAAATGTATTTTTAATACAAAAATAAATACATTAATGATAAAATTAAGTTTAAGATTTTTTTGGCCCTCGAAATTTTTTTTTTAAATATCTGGACCGCCATATAAATTAATTGCCGACCCCTGCTCTAGGAACACACATTAATCGTTATATATTTATAATAGAATTGATATCAATAATTCATAATTTAAAGCATTATTATATAATGTTATATTGTTTATATTTATTAAAAAAAAATTCTCAATTTTGGACTTTTTATAGTAATTTTAAATATTTAAATCATATAGAAGGTTTAATTTTAGGGTTCATGACCTAAAGGCTTAATACAAGATTAAATGTGTGTTACTCTATTAGCATTAAAAAAACATGAAAATCATTAGTCACGATTTTTTTGAAATTAAAATTTTTGGAGAACATTTATTGTTTTGGTATAATAATGATAAATTGGACGCACATAATTGATATTTTTCTTTATAATACTATAATTTTCTTTTAATTAGTTTTAGATGAAATATTTTTTTTAATACCATATGAACGTGAAAAAATATTTAAAATGCGTCTTCCAATTTTGGACTAATAGAAATTATGGAATTTAAGTTTTTTTGAAGTATTTACTCTAAAATAATGGTTCTGTCTGAATCAATATCGAAAATTGGTGTTTAAAAAGTGAAAGTTGCACTGCATATGCATAATTCTGAAAATGCCACAATGCCGAAAAATACAAAATAATATGTGAATACATGTATTTATATAATAAATTGATTCAACATTTGAGCAGATGTTATAGTGATTCCATGATATAATATATTGAACACGATAATATATATCGGACACTCTAATAACATATCATCTATATTGTTTCATGTATTATCGTAATAATTTTATGATAGTAGAAAACAGATAATTTTGACTAAAATATTGTGTCAAAATTTGGTTTTTTAATTACAACTACAGCTCGAGAACAATTTTTTCCCTCAAAACAATTTTGTTCACAAATATTGTGATTACACAACAATAAATAGTGGTACTGACACGGATGTACTTTTAAAATGTACTTAAATATTTTTAAATTATAAAATTTTTATTTTTATTAAATTTTCATAAAAGTTTCATATACAGAGCCCTTTAAAAATACCATGTGTTGCGTCCTTTTAAGATTCACTTCCCACATTTGGCGTCTAATTGCATAGTACCTATAAAAATAAATACGTATGCAGTATAAAAGGATTTTAAAAAATGAATTTTTTTAGCATTTCATTTATTATAACCAATTTATTTAACCTATACTGTATTTATGTACCTGTATAGAACCCAAAACCAGTAAAATGAATAACAATTTTAAACATTGATATTCGTAACCACAGCAACGAATTTTAAGGGTTAGGGTAGTGCTGCGTTTTTAATTTATTGACAATTAATTATTATTTTATATCTTTTAATTCTGTACAAGCATGTATATTTAACATTATTCAATGTTTATTATATTTAATAATTAAATTTTTATTTTTTTTATAAAATTATAATAAGTAATAACAATTTCTATTATGCAATAACAATTTGAGAGTGTCTTGTATCTTGTATCTTTTCTACAAATAAAAATATTGTGTATATTGTATCAGGATATTCAAAATGAACATATACCATGTATTAATATACTTTTTTTTAGTATTTTGCCTAAACCTGATTACATAATACAAAATATAAAATGGATGGACAATTTTGGGGCGTCCAGCTCATACTTCAGATGTTATTCTTTTAGTAATTTAATAATCTTTTAGGACCATTGAAGGACATTTAAGAGGAACTAATTTCAAAAACGATAAAAAAGTCATCAAAACTTTCTATCAAATGTGTATCAAATTATAGAGAATCCTAATTAGACTGTCCTAAACCTTTAACGCCTCTTCAAAGGTGTAAGTATACCGTATAGTTATATTATTTAAATATTTATCACTCTATATATATATATGTGTGTGTGTGTGTGTGTGTGTGTATTTATATATTATATATATATTTATATAATATATAAATATTATATATATATTTAGTATAAAGTATAAATAAAATATGAATATTTATACGTTGTATAATATGAATTAACTAGTCGTTATTTGTCAGTTGGTAAAGATATATGAAAGCGTTTGATCACTAAAACGCATTATATTTATATTGAGTATTACCTGTGTCATAAAAGTTCAGTAAATTCGTTCATATTTGGTAAGTAGTATTGACAATTTTAGTTATAAAACAAATGATAAAATATTTTATTTTACATTAAATGTATGTATTTTATCCCATCAATAATAACATTATTTTAAACAAAATATCCATAAATTGTATTATAGTGGCACACACACTGCCATCTTTTAAGGATGGTGGTGATGTTAAGGGGAGGAAGGTTAGAATCCAGTTCATTAAGGTAATTAGTCTACAATAAAATGATTACTTTTTTGAGAGTGGAGGAAATCGGTTCCGCATATAAAATTTAACTATTTTTTGTTGTCGTAAAGCTTTTATTTTGACTTCTATTTTAATTTCTTCGTTAATATAAATAATTATTTATAATAATCTATTATTGTTTATTTAATTGACTTTTTTTTTTTTTTTAGTTGTGATATATATATATATAATCAGATACCATAAATATTCATAATTTACAACGGAAAGAAAATAACTGGAGTGTACTATTTGTTAAGGATGCACGAAAAAAAAGAAATTGGTTTCATTAAGTTTCAATATGAAAAAATGTTTCAAATTTTATATTTCATTATAATTACAATCATGTCGACTATGGATATACCTATATTACTTCATGGGCGATCTAAACGAAGTTCTTAAATACATTACGGTACCTATTATTCGGGGACGGACGCTGCCGTATTCAAAATATATACCGTGCCTCAAAATTCAGATACCAATTCAGGTACGTTACGGAAATGTATACAAATATCACTAATCGAATGTTTATCTTATAAGTATCACGATAGTAAAATACTTGAAACTGGTCAAAGTTAAAACCAAAAATCCAAAAATAAAAAAGTCAAAGTTATTCGCAACAATTGATAACTGATACCGGCCGGTCAGTATCTGAAGTATTTTGGTTGCTAATACCATTATTTATGAAAAATCATTATACTCAAGTATTACAGTAAATAATGAAATTCACTTTTATAAATTCGATACAATAAATTGTGTATTTCCGGCGACATTAAAATTTTTCTACGAACTATTAAATTATTAATAATTGACTAAATATCGGAATTGATAATAACTAATATTTGGACTTACGATATCAATGATTTTCGACATAATAATAATTTCCATATGTATTACATTTTCGTACCAATTAAAGACTATTGTCAACTCATACGGTACATTTGGCAACGGATATATGCCAAATTCAAAGGTAAGATATGAATCGCGTTCATTTTAAATAATATTATATAAAATTTAAAACATTTTATTATATACCTACATGGATTTATTATACTTTATGACAAGGCATTAAAAATAGAAAAAAAAAAAACAAAGGAGAGCGAAGAATCGAAATTATTATATAATTTCAAAATTCTAATACAGGATTAACAGAGAAGTATTTATTGAGTAAGTTGAAAAAGAAAAGTGAATGATTTCATTATTATTATAAATATTAAATATCTAGTTATATTACGGATTATTATGTATTAAATACTCTGACTTTAATATATATATATATTATATATATGGAATATAATAAATTTTCTATTGTAACCTTTATAAGAGGATGCCAGACCAACGAATTTCAGTTGTAAAATATGTCTACAAAAAAATAACGAATTGACCTCTTAAGACTTAAAGTGATTTAAGAGTTCCAATACATATACGTAGGTATATTCAATAATATTATAGAAAACAATATTTTTGAAACAATCTCATGGGGATAGGTATAATACGATTATATATAAGTGATTGAGGTTTATAGTTTATTATATTATAATGTATACACATTAAGCAGATAGGGCCTAGTAAATTTAAATTTATTTTTAACATGATTTTACACCGATATATGGACAAATATTTTGAACATTTTCACAAAAATTCTTTCGGTCGCACCTAAAACAGAGCCGGCACCCTTGGCCATTTTAATCCAAAAATATTTCCCGATTTGCTATGAAACACCACGTCGAGTGAGTAACAAGTTAAATTAAACACAGTATATTTTCGGTCATATCTATAAACAACTGAATAATATTTACAAAAATGTACACTAAAATTATAGCGTATCAATTAGAATAAATTTATTAAAATTTTTTTTAATTGTTTGATTTTAATTTTTCATAAAAATGTTCTATACAAAATCCCTTAAAAATGGCCGCGCTAACATCCTATTAAATTTAAAATTACTCTGTGACTTATTGTAATCTAGTCCCTACTTCTTTATATTTTTACATATTCTCGGAATATAGCCAAGCTGACGTAATTTTAACTGATTTTTTCAGTGTTTAATTGGTTTGACTATAATCTCTTTATTAATATCCTATAGATCTCTTTGACATTGGAAATCCATTGTTCTCTTGGCTACGCTCCTATTTGTCAAATCAATATATCTATTTCTGTCCTTGGTTAATCCTCATCCGTCTTCACTCTTTCATCTGATAGGTATACCACAAGGTACTGTGGTACTCTCCCCTCTCCTCTGCGGTATACTTGTAAATTTTACCTCTTCTGTTCTTCAACATGCCAAACTTCTCATATTCATTGATGACACGAAACTGTCTCTACAATTTCATTTCTAATTTCTATTAACTACATTTCCGACTGTCAACTTTTCCTGCAGGACCTTAATAACGTGTATGCTTGGGGGGGGGGAGCTGAGTCCTTTAATATCTCCCTGAATATTCTTAAATGTTCTGTACTTTTCATTTCTCGCTCACCCTCCCTGATTAGTTTTCCTAAGCTTATTCATAATGTTCCCATTAAATCATTAGATGTTTATCCGTAACTTAGATTTTAAGTTTACCTGAAACCTTTCCACAGCTAAATATATTTATTTACATATTTAAAAGACACTCGGCAAAGCGATTAAAGTTTTTGGTTTTATTCTTCGCTCTTTTTCTGTGTTCCATCTACAATCATCCCATAAAACTTTATATTGTGCCCTGTACTTGAATACGTCAGTATTTTCTAGGACATTTTTATAGCTAGTTCCAGTGATATGGTTGAAAGAGTTAAGATAATATTCCTCTGAAAATTTACTCATAGACATACTATCTCTCATTCTTTCCATGATTATACGTATACCCTATATATATTCACATATGTACTATATGCCCTGAACATTTCTACATTAGTGGACCGTCGGTATTCATTTAATCTGTTCTTTTTGTCTAATCTTCTCTTTACAAAAATGAATTATCTTACATTCTTATTCCATGTTAATTTCAGTGTCCTTGCTTGCACTACTTTCTGTTCTACTCCTTTCCATACTCACTCCTTGTTCCTCTTATAATTTTTCTGAAAATATACCTCTAGTTCATCTCATGCTAACAGCAAATAGCGACTCTTCATTTTATTTTTAATAAAATATTTTATATTAGCTATTACTTTTCTCTTATTATTTTTCTTATATTTTAAGTTATTATTTGTACTAACTATAAACATTTATCTTAGGCATTCCATGTATATATATATATATATATATATATGTATAAATCGTCCATCTAATTCGACTTGCTATGAAAACCCTTCTTTTTCTTTTAATATTAGTTCTATATTAAGCGGCCATTTATAAATGTAGTCAAATGTTTTGTTTTTATTTTATATTCTTTACGAATGAAAATTTAATAACAATTATTAATATGTAGGTTCTCGTTTAGTTTACATATTGTGATTTAGGCATCAGTCTGTATATGGTTTTAAATAAGTAATTAGCTATTAAATTAATCAAAAAATATCAAAAATATTACTTTTCTTTCAATAATGACTACAAATTGAATTTACAATAAATTTACGAATATATACATTATATACATTAGACGAAAAGGCACTGTAAATAATTCCAAAATTGATTTACACAAATTTCCTAAAGATGTATAGTTGCGTAAGAAATGCTCGAACAAATTAAAAGAGGTTCAAACATACAAACCGTGAATTTTGAATCCGGACGTTATAATAAGATATATGATATTAATTTCACTATATAATTATGTTATAGTTAGGTAATTAAAAATAATAATTAATGTACCTACTGTAAAAATATAGATTTAAGAATTAAACTTTACACTTACCCTTAATTATATAAATAAAAGATTATTGAAGAAAATTGACATAATAATACTCAACAAATAACGAAAACAATGTAATTATCACACATACTATCTTAAATCATGCACCGGTCTACCGAGAAAAGAACATTGATAATATTTGGAGAAAAGCAATATGGCGCTACTTGCGTATCGCAAAGTTGCCAGCACACCTGTTTATTTTGTCATGCCAATATTATTCATATTTCTTAAATAATATGGTAGATTATTTAACTTGTTTATACATTTATTTATAATTGTTTAGAAGACCTATATTCTAATAGTAAGTAGTACTATCTATATTAGTTAACGTTATTTCAATTAACTTTATTTGTAAAATTGTTGACAGTAGGTACTGTTGTAATTTTTTTATATAATTTATTAATATAATATAATTTCACAAATGTCATTAAAAAAAAACTACAATTATTCCCATTTCTTACTTAATGACTACTTATCATATCTCTTACCATCTGAAGAATACTAAAATTTAACAGATTAACATCCTCTTATTTCCCACATTCTGACATGTTCGGGTTTGCACCTTCATATATTAGGAGAGTCAAAGATGGTGCTTGATAGCTACGATAATCATAGTTAATAAATTATTAGGCGGGTTTGGTGATTATGACCGATTTGTACCAGACACTACCAGTGAAAAAAATCTCCTTGGCTATCCCTTTTGCTACCTGGGAGTCGACCCGGGGAACTCGTGTGTTGAATCATGCATTTCTGACCATTCAAAGTCGACGCCCCAAAGTTGAAGAACCATCCGATGAACACTGAATACCTAAAATGTTCCTTTCTTCTAAGAAGCTATGCGATGAATATAATACTTTTGGAAATCAAGGTATATTTTTCGTTATTATCGTTTAATTTTATAATATTTTGATTCTGTCAACTTCCTGGTAAAATTTTCATCCAACAATTGCTTATGGTATTGAAATACTAAAATTTGGTACGTTAAAATCTGTATAACTGTAGTTATTCTTTATCTTCTATATCTTATGCTATTTTAGCAGTTCTTAAACTTATTTACTTAATACCATTCCTCAATATTTCAGATTTATAAGCTTTAATAAAATCCAATGTATTATTTCTAAAATTTCCCACCCTCTATTATACATAAACTATGATATTTCACTCAAATTTTAAAGTATTACCATTATATTTCTGTGGGTTTCAAATTATTCCAGAATATCTAAAATTAGTAAACATATCAATTAAAATTATTCAAAAATTAATAATGAGAGCTTCTATCCTATTATGGTTATTATAGTTTGATTATTATAATCTAATATTTTTTTCTTAAAAAAAAAATATACGTAATAAATATTTACTTAAATATAATTTCATATGAAAAAATCACTTAATATATATATAATTTAAACATAATAATTATTCTAAAATAATTGCTATTATTCTAATTTTTATTAGTTGTATGTAATTTAATCAATTATGAATTTAAAAAAGATCAAAATATTCAAATGCAATAAAAAATTTGAATAATCCAAAATCCTGTATTAGTAATTAAAAATTGATTTTATCATTTAATAAAATTATATGTATATTAATTAGTAAATAATGATCAAAAAGGATAAAATAGATAAAAATGTGTATTAGAATTCACACAGACCAACAATATTTTGCTATTATATATTATAGAATAGCAATATGCCATTATCCAACTAAAAAATATAATTTTACAAATTTAGTTAGTACAATATATTTTTCCATAACATTCTGAAATTGTATGTACATGTCAATAATACAGGTCAATAAAAATTTTTTTTTTATCAGTCCTGTTTCTAATCAGTGATTTTACTTAAAAGATGTGTACAAAATTCATATATTTTAACCATTTGTTAATGGTTAAACACTTCGTCTAGTCAATTTTCTTTTGTTCACATTTTGAGGTTCTTCGCGTTGCTACATTCAAAAATGTAGTTGTTAGTAATCATGATGACACTCCATCATTCTTGGTGGCGTTTCTCTAATTCTATAATATCCTGGTGAAATCTTTCACCTTTTTCTTCACTGACATCTCTTACATTTTTTGGAAATATATCCAAATATGAATAAAGAAAATTCACATTTATACTCATTGTAATATATTGAACTTTTAATTATAACTTTTAATTTAATTTTTATTATATTACATTATGTTACAGCCAATGATACAGGTTGAAACAGCCCGACTTTATTCCGTACTGCCTCGTTAATAATCAGAACAAATGACTGTTGCTAAAGTCTATTATTATTATGAAAAATATGTACATATAATATTTATTTCATATTTACAATATGAGGCGGGGATTCTCCAGTCGGAGATACAAATGTTGATTCCTAGAGTCCCACGTCCGGGAGGGACGTTTCCTAAAAACCCTACTTGTAAGAGACAGGTTGCCCAAGCCTATCGCCCAGGTCGGGTATCTTCCGACAGGTGTCAAGGAGTGTGTGATCTTCGATGAGGATCACAAGATTTTTGTCAATTATGTAAATAGTAAATGTTGATATGTATATATATATAAAGGAATATATTTAGGTAATGGACGGTGGGTGGTGCCGATGGTCCAATGATGACCACCGTAAGAGTTGGGTTCTCGTGTCTGGACATCGTTGGCGTAAGTAACTGACCCCGGTTGGCTATGGATCGACGGTGGTTCCTCTCTGCGGTTTGGTGTGGCCTGATTGGGCTCGCGGGGTGTTCAGCCTGAAGACCCCAGAAAACCGGGTTAATCCGGTCCGGTTAGATGTCCCACTGACGGTAGTTGATGACGTTCCTTGGTCCACCATAGTTCCATGCCGAAGGTACATGAGTTGGTCACACTGGTCGTTGACCGTCCGTCGAAGTAGTTGCTTTCGCGATGGCAGGTATCTATACCACCCGACTCCGGTAGATGGGTTGAAGGTGTCCGAGGAGCTTGTCTCTAACCGTCCACAACAACGAGTCGGGGTGGCCTGGTAACTGGATCTGTCGATCGGGTTAAAGAGGATGTCCGGGACGCCCACTCCTGGCTGCAGATGATAATGGGTTCGCTGTTCCTTGATCGCCGAGTCTTCCGATTAATGATGACCAAAAATTAGCAAGGGAGAATTGACATACCTTGTAGAAAGTAGCGATCAGAGAGGTGGGTAGGTATAACTTGTATAAAGTAGTGACCTTTAGGAGGTGATTGACAAAATTGTAAGAAGTAGCGGTCAGGTGGGAGTGAAGCCGGTGGAAATGTAGTCTGACTGATACACCGTTATTATAAAGCTTTTGGTCACATCCCTACTACGGTAGAATATTTCCGATTTCGAACCTCTAATTGGTATATAAGAGAAAGTGAAATCGGAAATGGGATGTCAGTCGTTGTCAACTCTGTCAGTATTTACCACCTTGTGGTGTAGTATAGTCTGAACGGTGGTGTCGATTTTAATGTTTCCGTTTTCATACATGTATGTACTCGATTTCTTTGATCTGCTGTTCTGAGTATGGCATAAAATATAGTTATGCCTTTATTGGCCTTTATAGTTTATTATTGTCGCTCCTTGACCTTTATTGTTCCTTTTACACGTTATTCAAAACAGGTTAGTTAAATTGATCCTAATAATCACGCGCTTTATTGTTGTTTTAATGTTACTATTCTTCGATCTTTCTTTATCGACCGCCTGATTCAATCGATAGATCGCGAAACCAATATTCCACCGATCGATTTGAACATCGATCGATTATTGTTGTGTTCTGAGTTTAACGGTTCCTCGGGTTCGATTGAACGAACCGCTATTATTTTCTTCTGGTTGTTGATTTATTGGTATATATGTATTATTGTTGGTTTCGGGCCGTTACAAGGTATGATAGTTTTCTACCAAAGAAACTATAGATTCATAATTTTCACTTTTCGTGTTTACCAAAAAACTGTGAATTACTTCCTTAAATATAATATAACTAAGACTGTAATATGATATATTGTTTATTATTTTTTAGGTTATGGTTTTATGTACTATAAAATAATGATGACTGAAGGTATGATGCTTAATAGATAGTAAATACTACATTATATAATGTATAGAAAGCGTAGAATCTAAAAAATTGTAATATTAAAAAAAAAATTCTAATTATTTATAAAAAAAATATAGACATTATACATATTGTGTTTTTTAAAAACAAAAATTTAATAAATTCGATAAAAGAATCAGTTATACATCGTATATTTTCAAAAAAATTAATATTTAGGCAATATTTTCATTAGATATTTATTTAAATCAATTTATATTACATAAAATAAGTATTACATAATAAACAATGAGATTATCTACCTTCTAAAAGCAAGCTTGTGGTGAAGGTAGAGAGCGACAGTTTAATTACACATAATAATAAAAGAAAGAGAAAAAAGAAAGATAAAAATAAATAATATGAACATGTAAACTG
>JAIPRL010005631.1:0-31158 GCA_025469235.1 Pemphigus obesinymphae
AATTAAATTATATACAGTCCACTATAGCATATGGTTAAGTACAATACTACTGTGTACTCCATATGCGTACATCTATACTAAATAATCTTACTAAATGCAAGAAAATAAAACTAACAATAATAACATTAATAATATATTTTTTTAAAACATTTATAAAAATTTAAACTATACACCTTGTATACTAAGAAATTCGTCGTCCTTTTGGGTTGGCTTTGCCGCTTCTTTAACTGCCAAAATAGGGACATTTGCAGCTATTTTGGCTTGCTCGCTTAGCAATTTGTCTGTAAAAATAGTAGGATATTTAAAATATTATTTATATTTACTTTATCTACACTCACTTGGACAACATTTTGCTCTATGAGCCACTGACCGACATAGAGTGCACCCTAAAAATAAAAATTTTTATTTAAATAATGTCTTTCATTAATTTCAGGTTCATAAGTTGTAAAACTTACGTGTTATTGGACTTCTTTTAGGACCACGTTTTGTTTTTTGTTTATTTTCATTGCTATAACTAGCTTGATGGTTATAATCTTGCCGTTGACTATAGCCTTGCCGTTGGCTATAGCCTTGACGTTGTTTATAACCGTTATGTTGGTTATTGCCTTTTTGTGACCAAATTTGATTTTTTTGGCAATGGTTAGAGCAACCACGACTATTATTACCATGGTTATAATTATATACAGTAACATTACCGTTATAATTATTTATTACTTTTCCCATACTATTATAAAAAAAAAATTTAAAAAGCTATTTTATAGAGCTACTTATCAATAATGTTAAGAAAGTTTTGGGTATAAATGCAGTTTAGTACCCATGTGAATTTTTCAAACTTTTAAAAGAAATGTCGTTTTAACTTACTTTGAAAGTTATATGAAAAAAACTGCGAAAAACTTCTATATTTTTTAATTCTAAAGTTTTTTTTTTATTGATGTAAAAATTTAGCTGTCATACTTAGATTTTTTGAAAAATCAAGTTTTTCTCAGTTTTTTTTGTACAACATTCAAAATAAATTAGAGTGACATTTTTTTTTAACTCTTTTAAATTCAGCGACTAAAAACACATATTATGAAAAAAAAAGAATTGAAAAATTTGCATGGGTACTAAATTGCGTTTGTTCCAAGTTTTATTTTGAATGAATAAGAGCGATTATATTAAAAAACATTTAAAATGCATTAAAATAATACATTAAAACATAAAATTGTTAAGGAAATGTAATAAGTTTGTTAAAAACAAAAAACAAAAAGGTAAGGTAAATAATAAAATAATGTATATATATTAACATTAAGTAAAAACATGTCAAAACAAAGGTTTTTTCGTCTTTAATTAATTAAAATATTAAATAAAAGTTTATTTAATTAATGGAGTTTTATGTAAATATTTAACACATTGTACTCACATGATATGTTAATATAAATATATTTCTCTTTAGATGATGTAGATAGTATGAAAATACAAAATATTAAATACAAGTTCTATATCTTATATAATAACTACAATACAATATAATCATGTGTGATAAGTTAATAAATGGACTCCCTGTGGATAAGTACCAGTTTGCAGTAAATGTTGTGCTTTTTTTTATTATGTAGTTTCCAATGTATTGTATTGCCAAATCTTGATAAATTTCCTCAGCAATACAAGAGACATCTACAATTTATTATTGACAATAATATATATTTTACTTTTTATTTTATATATTTACAATTTTTTTATTTTATACTTTTTATTTAAAATTGCCTTAAATGGATGCTCCTCAAATGAATGGTAAGACTTTATTATATTATACCATTTGCTAGTTTATTTTTTAATACAGAAAAAAAATATGCTAAAAGTGCCACTGTATATAAAATTAATTGTATAAGTGTTGGCACAATTTCATACAATTATAAATTAAATTACTTTATTTACAAATTTTTTTAGACATGGACTTTATTAACCATAACCATGATTACCATATCATACACCAAGAATGTGGTATGTATTTAATTTATTATGGAGTATCAGTCTTAAAAATTCATAATGTCACACACCAGTTTTTTAATGCGTTTTGTATAGGTGATTTTTATAAAAGTTCAAGAAAAATGAAATTTAAATACAATTTAACAATTAGTAATTGTGTATTAAAAAAAATTTCATTTTTATCTTTTTACAAATAATACCACAGAAAATAATGCATAAGACATTCTTTTCTTTTTATAACAGTGGTTAATTAATATGAAGATTTAAAAAATAATACAAAATGTAAAACATAAATTGTATATTATAATAGTATTTTGTGTGGTGTCTTCTTGATATTCAATTAACTTGTTTCATAATAGTAATAGGTATATTATTTATTTAGATATTATAAACCATGATCATGATTATTTTGATATGGAAGCTGAAGCGGGTAAGTTAAACATGTATTAAAGTTACATAATATTATATCATATTATTACCTACTAATAATTGTAATAATTATAATTGGAGAACTAGGTATATGTTTAATATTTTATATGTGATGGTAGAACCTGAGTTGATTCTTCCCCTTGACATACCAATGTGAGGCCTGAAACATACATTAAAGTTCCGGGAATTAAAAGAGCCTCGGTAATTTATATGGACAATTTAGGTTATATGTATTATAAAAACAAAACGAAAGAAAATAAAATGTGAGTATAAACGGACTAAACATTCGTACAACTGGATATTTATTACTATAATACCCTTTATGAATAATGCAATTGTATAGCTATTTGGTGTGTGTTGAAAAAAAGCAAAACAGTCAATGTTGATCAACAGCCTATATCAGGGATGGCGAACCTATGTCACGAGTGTCACGGAGTGACACGCGCGCATTATTTCAGTGACACGCCAATTTAAATATAATTCATAATTTTAATTACTTCACTTTCCAAAAAAAAAATTGAAAATTTGAAACTATTTTTAACTTATTATTGGAATATATCGTAAGATATTGTAATCTGTACTTTCCATTTCCTAAGATCGTAAACGAAACGATTTGATTATCAATAAAGTCGCGTTTATCGCGTTTAAGTAACAAACGTAGGTACAACAGAACAGTCGACAGTCATCAACAGATAATTTCGGATGCTTTACACGACGACTATTTTAACTATTTTAACCAACCTATTCAATATTGCTTCGGGCTTACTCAATATAATTCACGTTTAACCATTGGCAGTTTAATACATTGGTGAGTATTATTTTTTTACCAATATTTCACCAAAAAATTAAAAATTCCTATAAAATAACTAATATTATATTCTGAATTTATAGAATAAAGATGTTCAAAAAATTAAAACTGAATGCAGAGAAAAGTGGCAGTGGGAGATTATTCCACGAACAGTGGACAGTGGATTTTGGTGTAATTCAAAACAATAATAAGGTACTATGTTGCTTGTGTAACGAAAAAGTTGTAAGCCGTAGTTTTAATGTTAAAAGACATTTCGAGACAGTTCATAATAATATATTTTCTCTATCGGCTGAAGAAAAATTAGAATTGATTTCTCAAAAAGTAAAATTTTTTTTAGAAGTCAATCAAACAAATTTAAAGTGGCGTTCAAACAAAATAATAATTTATCAGCCGCTAGTTTTTCTGTGTCGCATTGCATTGTGCAACATGGTAAGCCACTTTCTGACGGAGAATACTTAAAAGAAGTTTTTGTAAAGGCGCCTAACATTTTGTTTCGAGATTTTACTAATAAAAATGAAATAATAAAACGTATTAATGATTTGTCCGTTAGTAGAAATACTGTAAAATATCGTATTATTTGTATGAGTAATGATATAACAGATCAGCTTCAGAAAATTATTTTTTAATCTGTCTTGATAAAAGTACAGATGTAACTTCACAGACGCGACTAGCAGTCTTTGTTAGGTTCAGTAGTGTTAATATTATGAGGGAAGAGTTAATAAAATTAATGACGATTTCGACTAAAACAACTGGTCAATATATTATGAATGTAGTACTTAAAGAATTCGCCAATTTAAAAATAAATATAAATAATATTTTTTCAATAACTACGGATGGTGCCCCTAATATGGTTAGCAAACACAATGGATTTGTTCGACTTTTTTCGAAACAAATTTCTCATCCGTTATTAACAAAGTTTCTGACACGCGAGGCAAATGAAATCAAACCAAACATTTTGATTTGACACGCAGTTATCAAAAGGCTCGCCATCCCTGCCATAGGGTATACTCCATCACATACGCCGTATACCATCATGATTTTTTTGAAAAATCGTGGGTATACTGCGTATACTTTCAAATCTCAAGTTATAAGCAAAGGAAAACCACATAAGTACTGAAGAAAGGCCTCAAAAGTTTTAGTCTATTTTTTATTTTTATGATTAAGTTTATTTTTGGAATTTATATTTATTAATTTTCCCACTATAGGCCTCTATACTGCCTCTATACTACTTCAAGAAGAAATATAATTTTATTACTTTTAATTATTTTATTATTTTTCATACTATCGAAATCACCTCTCTCCTCGCATCTACCACTGTAAATCGTAACAAAAATATAATATGTATAATATTGAATGTTCATGTTTTGGACTTGGGTACATAATGGCAGGGACGAGACTAGGGGTGGGTGGGGGTGTTACACTCTCCCCCAACACTAAGCTCAGTCGGCAAAAACAGAAAGTTGATGACCTCTTTTTTATGCTTATTTCAAGGAATATTAGGAGTATTTCGGAATTTAGTCGGAACCTCCCCCCCTCCCCCAGAAATATGTCTTTGGCTTGTCCCTGCTTGACGGTTTAGCACACTCTCAAAAAAATGTGTGGGAACATCACTGAATATACTATATATATTTTATATGATAATTTAAAATATTCTGTACTACTTAAGATTGACAATTTAAATAAACCTACAATAATTCTTTGAGTTATTACATAAAATAAATTATTAATTGATAATATATTGTTAAAATTTAATGGGTTAGTGAGTAGGTACAGTCCAATTATTGATGACCAATTGACAAATTATGGTATTTTATTATACCTCTTAATGACCGTACTAGCGAGGGATTTTACAGCAGGAATGCTGGTTAGTTACATGGCATCCCAACGACAGAAGTTCACAGGGAGCAGCAACGGCTAGCAGTGTACGGACCATCGGAAAGCCTTGGTCAGCGCCCACCGGTATTAATCTTATCAATGTTCCTCAACCCTGTGCCACCTATTTTTTAGAAATTTCATTACTGATTAATCACTCTCGGCACAACTGTATGGACCTCCTTCGTCACGGGGATGGGCTTGAGTAACCCGTTTATTGGCGCCGAGGTTAACAGGGGATCTCTGCAGGGGACAACTAATTGTATCGGACTTATCCTCCATCCGATGATTTCTATAAATTATAATATTGTACGTAAATTCTATGTGTTTTATGTATTTATTTTATTTTTTGTTATAAACGAAAACTATACTGTGAGTTTATAATTTCCCGAGTTGGCGTAGGTCACGTGTACCGCTACAATCGTAATTAATATTTTAATATTTATTTACACATAGTATTGAATATTTTACTACTTCGTAAACTTTTTTTGTTTATAAACCCCTTTGTCAGAATGGTTCACATAAATAAAAATGTTAGAAAACAAACAGACCTTAAATACACTGTTAGTATTTCAGAATATTCTTGAAAAGAATGAAGTAAAACTTTAATATAACTTATAAGTACCTACGTATACCATTTAAAATTCAATATTGTGAAGGTGAGTTCAATTTTCGATTCCGAAATTGTTAATTATTATATATTACTTTCTTTGAGAGAGACTATATATTTTATACAATATTATTCACTACTAAAATGTAGATGTAAATTTTTGGTCATTAATTTATGTTTATAGATTTTATTTTTATAAAAGGATATTTATGCAATGGATCGATTAAAAGAAAAAAATTATATATTTGACTTGACGTTTATGAAGATATTGGGTTTATATCAAATTTTTAATTTTAAAACCATAAAAATGAGTGGATACAATAATTATCATATTAGTGTTATAATCTTAGGATTATATGTAATCACAATATCGATGATAAATATGAATTTTCTGTTTTGGTTGGCGAACGACATAACTGCGTTTATGTATTACTCAGGAATCTTCATTAATTTCTTATTATCTAGCTACAAAATTTTAAACATCATATACTTTTCTAAAGATTTATGGAAGTGTATGGTTGACATTACAAATTGTAATTTTCTTTCGTATCAACACTACAATAAAAATTTATTTAAAAACTGGCGGAGTATTACAATATTAGTTTTATATATTTATGCTGTATTAACAATTGTTGCTATAGTTGGATGGATTGTAACTACAGTTATAATGAAAGTCACATTTATTACAGTACGGAATCATGATGGTTCATATAGCAAACGTCGTATGAATATTTTAAATTCATTTTATATGGTACCAGATAATATCTATGATAACTATTTTAACATATTTTTTATCATGGATGTTGTACTTTTTATTAGTTATGATTATTTTATCATCATATTTGTAAATATTATAATCATCATGTGCTTAGCGTTTTCAAGTCAAATGGAAACAATTTGTAATGGAATAGCATCACTTGGTTATGATGATTCACAGGATAGTTCGAGTGAGTACAATATTTATTATTCAATATAATTGAAATGCAAGGCTGGCCATGACGAGTTAAAATTATAGGGTTTGATAAAAAATTTTGTCGTTTTCAATTATATTACGGGTATATGTTGTTAATAAAACATAATTTAATTGAAAAATTACCTAATACATTTCTATAAATAAGTTATGTAAATAATTTAAAAAATTATATAACTTATCTGGCTTGTATTCTGATATAGTTAAATAAATAATTGTATACCTACAAATAAACATAACGATATCATTGACTGATATTATAAAATACTTGTACAAATTTTTATGTTCATAACTGATATAATAGTTGTGGTTTCAAAATGAAAAAATCTTAGTTACATATCAATAATAAATTATAAATGGGTAAACTGTTTGAAATCATATATTCATGTACATACCGAAATAATATAATATAATTTAAGCAATTAGTCTTAAAAATATTATAATAATTAATAGTATCTAATGGTATAATATATTTTAATAGATATCAATAATGTAATTCAATCACAAATGAAATGTGACGTTTATGAAGATTTAAAAATGATACTGACCGATCACCAAAAAGTAATGAAGTAAGTTTTTTAGTTATTATTATTTTATAAATAAATTGACTCGCTAAATATACTTAAATTATATTATTGATTAATATGGTTTTTTTCACAGAAAATTAAATGATTATTATGACATTATACGTTCTACAGTTTTGTCACAGATATGTGTTGCATCATATACACATATATTTATTTGGTTTGTCATTGTCTCGGTAAGCTTTTATAATATAGGTAACATATTTTACATTTTATATAAAAGAACACTATACATAAGTAACAGGTACACATATTATAATGTCAATATAGGGGAAAGGTAAATCTGCCAGGGATGCCCAAGGTTAATTTTGGAAGTTAAATACTGATATTCGTATATTAAACTTTAAATATTATATACTAGTATATTATACTTACTTATATCTGTCCAAATAAATAGGCTTAACTCTATAAATAATTGTTTTAACACAATAAGTAATTTATATTTTTTTGCTAAATTATTTATTATTTTGCACAACATTTATGAAATATTACAATGTTCGATATACACACTAGAAAAAATAATATGGGCGATTAAAAATTAACAAAAAAAGAAATAAAGAATAAAAAGAGCCAGGGAAGCACTTGGTCGATCGTCTCTTCAGCTAACGAATAGGACAGTCCCTATTTTATTGTGCAGTACAAATTTAAAAATTGTATAAAGTTTAGTCGGGTAAACGAAGTTTGGTTACCAGGCCTAATTTTTATTTTTTTTTTTTTGGGGGGAGGCGGTTAAATATTTTGATGGGCGTAAAATACTTGAAGATCTATTTTTTTTTTTTTTAATAATACATTCAACTAAAAATCATATGATCTTTTTTTGGCTTACTTGTGGTTTTGAAAATAAATGTATCAATTTCTGGAAAGAAATGTATATGATAAGCCGTAATTTTCACATTTTTCCCCCGGGTGTAAAAAATTTTAGTTCCACCTCTGTGTGCAGTACGAACTGTTTTCTAAAATCTGGACTGGGATAGGATAATGTATTTAATAAAATTTTTAATAAATAAATCATTACATTTGATAAATACGATTCTGAGGAGTGTAATTTTTTTCGGGAAAATCAAATAATGGCTTCTATTTAATAAAAAAAATTATAGAATTAATTTGTTATCAAAAAATCTCTAAATAAAATGTATTTTAAATATTATATTATACTATCTGTCATTCACAGCTTCATCCGTAATTTTAATTTCTATTTCACTTTAAAGTTTAAATTCATTATGACAAATAGTATTAATATTATATTTATGTAATTTATTTTATTAGGTATTCAATTCTGAGCGTGGCGAGGAAGTTATTCATTTTATAATGATGTTTAATTTATGTATGTGTATACAAATCCACTTCTCACCTTTTCTCCTTTAATGGTATATATAGTATGTTTGACTGAAATGGTAATCTTCAATACTTTAGCAGAATGACCTTAGTTCAAAATGGGGATTTTTTCAGAATTACAGTTAGTTACTAAAATACTTTCTAGGCCATTTGTCAATGTTTAACCCTTTCAGTGTGTGCATGCACAATAAAACTGGATTACAACCCATATTTCTGACAACAGATGTATCATTATGTCTATTATTATTAGATAATCCTAACTAGACCTTTAGGTCATTTATCATAAATTCAAAATTAAACAAGTTACAGTAGTTCGAAAATTGAAAATATCGAATATTATAAAATTTTAAACAGCTTTGACCCAAAAAATATTGGATTTAAGAAAATTATTTATACAGCAACAAATTATTTTCTATTCAAATCTAATAACCTAATAAACTGACTCAAAGTTTAAAATTTGATTGAGAAATGAATAAATTTTTTGCCGGTAAATATATTGTGTTGGACAAATTGTATGTAGGTTAATATATGATAACAGATTTCAATAGAAAAAGTTTTTTCCAGTTATTTTGTTGTAAAAACCAAAATTTGTCTTGAACCCAAAATTTACCTATTATAGTGATTTTAAATATTAAATAATAATTGATAGTTTCAATTTTTAAATGGTTCTAATTAAATCCATTTTGGATTTAGAACATAAGTATACAAAAGTTCATTAAGTAGAGAGTGGAAATATTTTGCTCATATAGAATATTAGTAGGGATGGGAGTACTTCGCACGTTAGATAGAATAACTGGCGTTGGATTTTTCGAATTTTAAAGAAATTAATTAATTCAAATTATTCTGAGCTGAGTGTAATTTATTTATTACCAACTATTAAGAGCACCCCGCACATCCCATTTTTAAGGGGTTTCTGTATAAACAATTTTTAGATATTTTAAGAAAAATAAAAGTCTAACAATCAAAAATATTTTAATGTAACTTAAAAACAATAAAAAATAATCCTTTGTCAGTACTATTTTTACTGTAGTATAATCACGATATTTGATTAAAAATATGTTTACGCAAAACAAATAAAATGGCTATTTAAAGTGATTTTAAATGTAATTACACCTACCATAAAATTTGTAGATGACAACATTTCAGAGATAATCTTATTGGGATTTTACAATTTTCTAATTATCAAGCTTGTTATATAAGATACAAAATACTATTGTCCCCCATTTTTAAGAGACTGTAACTTTTTTTAAATATATTATTTGTAAAAACGCCAATGAAATTATCTCCAAATATTTGTTTTCTATAAATTTATAATGAGTGTTTTAACTTTAAAATTATTTTAAAATTCCAATTCATTTGTTTTATGCAAATATGTTTTTACAGTTGAAAATCTGCAGTGCGACGTCCTTTTAATTAAGTATTAACTTTATTCTATACTAATATACAAAATATCTTTAATTTTACTTAATATAATTAGAGAAACGTTACTATTATGGGTCGGTAAACTATATTCCAATATATAATAATTTGTATTACCATAGCATATAAGTATTTATATTTTGACACATTTGTATAATTATTGGCATAATTAATTTTTCTTATTCAAATGATTCACTTTTATTTTTTTAGTAACTCTAACTGAAAGGTTCATTTGCATGGCTCAATGCATATGAATATGCTATAAATACGTTATTTATTTCTAGATAACTTCGAAAATTTTACTGGTCAATAATCGGACATAATTTCGGCGAGGTTGTATAATAATATAGTATAATACACTATAATTTGCATAAATGTATAAATTCGATTTTGTAAATATATATTATGAACTTTTAAACATCTATACACCATTTTCCTATACACCGTATAAGTATATATACTATAGTAACTATAGAGGTTATTAACTATCAAAAAAGATCTTTTTAAGTATAATATACTAGCTTTCCTATAGGACATCACCCGAGATTTTAGTTGTTTTTGTTTTCTTTTAATGTATTATTTAATATTATGACAAATATATTTAATATTATATTTACATATTTAATTTTATTCTTTTTAATGTTGAATATAAATTCAAACCCATTAGCTCCATTTTCTCTCATATAAAAATAGGTAGATATGCCGTCTTATTATACACTGCATAATTATGTACACGGTATATGAACTACATGTGCCGTAAAGAAAGTAGTTTTTCTTTAAGATTAAGGAAATCATCGAACAAATCAAAAAGTGTCAAGTTCAAAGTACTAAATTTTCAACTCTAAAATTACTACTTGACTCTTTTTAGTAGGATATTTTTAGTTTCTAACGGGGTATAATTAAACATCATAATAAAATCAATAGTTTCCTCAGTCCACTCAGAATCTAAAATATAAAATTAAAAACCAGCATTCATATTAAATTATATTAAGGTATGAATAAAATCAAAAGAATTAGAATATCGGGATATTAACTAAAATTATATGAATGAAAAAGTAACAGATTTCTATGATAGGCAAAGAATAATAAATACTATTATTGAATTATTATTTAATTTTATTTAATTATTTAATTGATATTATGGAAATTGCAAATTAACTCTTCAGTATGAAAATCCACAATGGTGAAGAGTTAAGAGAAATAAAAATAAATTAGAAGAAATAATGACCATGCCGAAGTCGAAAATGTCCATCGGTTAGGTACTTGGACAAGAAGACAACCCCAAAAACTTGAACGACGGACGATGATTGACAAAATACTTCTCTTCTAGGCAGCTAAATTAAGGTTGGAAAGCCCATTAGCAAGATAGATGCTACTTTTCATTCGTACCTATAATATTAAACAAATATTATAATTAATTATGTTTAATTATTAAATAATATATGGAGCTCTCCTTCTTTTTCCCTTGGGATCGTTCAAGTATTAAGAGCCTAGGAAGAGGATGGTAGAACCATGCTGACTTTAGCAGTAATAAAAAAAAAAAAAATCAAAATATGTAAAAAAAAAAAAAAATTCAAAATATGTAACAAAATTTTTCATTTGTTTTTAATTAATTCACATAAAATTCAGAAAAAAAAATTATTTTTATTCAATAGAGGACGGTTGTTGGACACATGTTGACGTAATAAAGTAGGGGGTCTGCCATTTGTTGTGGTGAAGGGGAGAGGGATTTAAATAAGCCAAATATGTGTTGACGTAAATACTTAAACGGGGCCCCGGCCCTTGCCGTATTAATATTATGGGCCCACTGTCTTTTATTCTTATGGATTGTTCTTCCTCTATACTTCCGTTAATAATGCTAATATAAAAATAATAACTTCTTTACCACTCGTATCACTCAACGTGCACAAGTATTTGTAACCAGCAACTACCATTTACGGGTAACGATAATAATCAAGTATAAATTAAAATCTCGTTTCCGTTCCGCCGCAGTGTGCGGACAAAATTATTTTCCGGTCGCGTGTTCCGACGCGTTCCGATTCGATTTGTTCCCATCCGGTAAGCTATTTCCTAAGAAATCAAATCAACAATCTCAAATATGCACTAGTAATACTAAGGACGAGAACTTTCCGCCTCAGGGCAAACTATAAGAATAGAGCCTCGATGGCAATTCGAAGGTTTGCAAAGTACGACTAACATATGCAGTCTAACCTACCTATGCAAATCATCTAAATATATTTACACGTGTTTGATCCCGATCAAATCGAAGGCCGATCCAGTTACTGAGCGAACACTAAACTGTGCACAGTTCTAGCCAGCAGTTATGTCGGCTAGAATAGTATCGGTTATTTTGAAAACTTCAATTTTATAATAATTATGTGACTGATTGCAAATGTATTTCATTTTTTATACCCTACAGTATTTTTATTATAAATTCAATATTCCAGAATTTTCACGTATGAGTAAAAGGTACAAATGCAATTTATAAACAATAAGTAGTTTTAAAAACAATCTGGATTCATTCAGTTTTTGTATTAAAAAGTGAAAAATGTTTGAATTAGGCAACAACTTTACTTTGCTTCGATAAAATTACATTTGTCATATATAATATTGATATTATTCTTATATCATTAAACTACCTACTATTGTAACCTATCTTATTATTTATATCATAAAAGTATAAAAATAAAATGTAATGGTATTTATATGATTTTAGAATTTTTCTGAAGAAAATAGTGGAGATACTACATTGTCATTAAAGCTTATGGTGGCACTACCTTTGGCCAGTATTCAACTAATTATCACATGTTTTTTATTTGGAAATATAAATGAAAAAGTAATTATAACACTTTGGTAAACTCATTAAAAAAATTATTAAAATAAATATATTTATAATGATACAAATATGGTATTAATCATAGAATATAATTATTATAAATACTTACATTTATGAGAAGTTCATGTTATTATATTACGATTGAGGTGATAAATATTATAACATTTATATATACTTATATTATATGAAATTAAAACTCAGGATTTATTTTATCTATCAAACAGTATTCTTTATTACAATATAATGAAATATATGGTAGATATTTATTAAGAAACTAAGAATAAAATAATAGACATTGGTATCTATCTATATTTCCTATGAAAATTTTAATAGTAAAATAATGAAAATTTATTCAAGAACTATAAAGGATGGAACTACACATTATTTTAATAATTTAAATGGTTATTTTTACTTCAACGAAGTTACAAATAATAAAAGTTAGTAAAACAGAGCCCTTGTACAGAAAATAACGGTAAATCTGTAGATAGATTTATCTTTAAAATTTAGGGAGGCGGTGAAACTATCAAACTCTATCTCCTATCGTCTCTCACATGGCGGAGATATTTACGTTCGGAATACCTCTGGTTCCATTGGGATTAATGGCTGCAGTCAACTGTTATCCAGATAGGATTTTTACCTAGCATTTATCCTTGATGCACCATTAGTATCAAATTTAGAAATCAAATTTAATGTATCACCTTAAATAATTTGGTGAACAAAATAACTTAAGTTTATTTTTTTATAATTTATTCGTTAATAATTATTATTAAAAAAAAAAAATACAATTTATTATTAATAATATAAAAATAAACATAAAATATTTATACATTTTTTCAATTTCCTGCGGGTTGTGTAGTGTCTTGTTTCATACAATACATATAGAAACTCAAATAATTTGTTCGTCAAAAAATTATATAATAGTGTAAAACGTATTGATTTATCTTTTTATTTTAATAATAAAAATATTTAAACAACCAAAATAACAAATGTTATATGGATTAATAAAAATTTAAATATTTGTTTTACAATATAGAAAGATGCCATCAATTTTGCATTGTACAGCAGTAATTGGACTAATATGGACATAAAAAGTAGAAAATTAGTTTCGTTCGCAATGATAATGAATAATTCCATTCAGCCAAAAATAAAATTTACTACAACCAAAATCGTAAACCTAGAAATGTTTGCAAGTGTATGTATCATGTATATACCCATAAAGATGTAGATAATACATAAATTAAGTACATAAGAAATACTATTAAATATATATATACATATATTTAAAAATTAATCAAAAACTTACTGGAATATTAGAATAATTGTGTATGAATTATATAAAAATGGAATCAAATCAAATTTATTGATAATATTTAAAACATTTTTAATTATTTTTGTATCTATTACAAATTAAAATAACAAAAATATTGTACGTCCCCTTACATGTTCAGATTTGCACCATCACGTATTATGGGAGTCGACGATGGTTCTTGACAGTGTTTTGAAAGAACTACGTTCATGAGTTCACGTTCATATTTTGTAAACGACACGTGAATGCCACTCATTTCTGTCAAATATAACGTGAACCTGAACGAAGTTAATATTTTTTAGAAATTTCAACGGTTTTCAGGAAGTTCAAATTAATAAAAATATATTTCTATTTTGCTATAAACCCTATCAGATTTAAATATATAGTTATATATATTGTATATAGTTACAAATATAATACTCAAAAGTCCAATTCCTTAGGCCCATGAATCGATATTTTCTGTAAATCGGCAATTGTTGATAAATATATAAGAAAAATATATATTTTGTTAATAATTAATTAATAAACGACCAGATGAACGCGTTTATTATTATTATTATTATTTTTTTTTTTTTTGAGAACGTGAATGTGAACGTGTTCTTTTTAAATACATTTGAACGTGAACGAGTTAATATTTTACGGATTGAACGTGAACGTGAATGAATTCAATTTTTAAGTGAACGTTCCGAACACTAGTTCTTGATAGCTACGTCAAGCATAGTTAAATTAAAATAACACATTATTTCAGTAAATTAAAAATGTTATAATTTTAAAAAATATAAATATTTTATTTATAATTTATTATTTTGAATATGCTTTAATCCCTAAAATGTGTAACTATAGTTTAACAATAATAATAAGCAAATACCATTAGTATATAGAAACGTCTCAGTAATACATTTTGCTTTGCATTTTGTCTATTATATGATACCCTGACAATTTTTTTTTAAAAGGATGCTACACCTGATTTAGTGGTTTTGTATAGGTAATTTTTATGAAATTTTAAGAAAAATGAAAATCCAACAATTTAAAAATATTTAATTTTATTTTAAAAGTAATAGTCATGTGTCAGTACCATTTTTTATTGTTGTGTTATCACGATATTTGTTAAAAATCACGTTCACGCTCTATAACCACAACTTTTCTCTGTATAATTGCAGAGTCAAAATGTATACAAATTATGAAACATAAGAATGTTTACTGTGCTCGAGCGTGGAATTTTTTTTTAATTAATTTAATTAATTTTAAATGTTATTTCGAAAGTCTAAAATCCATGATTGAAAATCGTGAAATATTAAAATTTTAAAATTAAAAAAAACTTGAAAAAAAATTGAACTAAAAAAAACTCTACCCTACGACTTAGTAAATATTCTCGTTTTTCATATTTTGTATGAATGTTGATTCTCCAATTACTGAGAAAGAAGTTTTAGTTATAGGGCATGAACGTATTTTAAATTCCTATTGGATGTGTAGAATCCTCTTAAGAGAATTAGAAGAGGTCATTTATTTGAGGTTGTCAATCATTTGATTTATTTTCGTTCGCAGTATGTTTGTGTGAGTAGTATTTAGTCTTTAGTGTGTGTAAATACGTTCGGCATAATAATGATGGTGTGTACACTCGTAAGAACAAGTACGTCAATAAATACATATAAGTATAATAATATAAGAATACCGTATTTGAAAATACAATAAATCTTATAAATCCCATTTCCAACATACCAATTATTGACCTAGTGATGCGATTAGAACTATAAAAACTGATCTGAATTTTTCGTGAAATATATATGTACATTAAAGAATGACTTTACTATTTTTTTTAAATTTTTACAAAATTTAACTTAATTTTAGGGGGACTTAGAGAGACAAAATAAAAAATGTGAGAAAGTCGATCAAAAATAGGCATACCTATATAAATATATAATAATTTTTTTTTTCAGGAGATGCGTGTTTGTTATTCAATATTTTCAATGTTATTAAATTATAAGAAAAACTAAGCAAATTAAAACATTTTTAGTTTTATTAATAATAATTACTACTATCATTGATTATAATATATAGTATAGATAGCCCATTGTAATATAAAACACGCTGCGCGAGAATAATCGAAGACCGCTTAAAAACGCTGTGCTGTCATCTAATTAATATGATCGGATAACGCTGAATCGCTAGTAGTCACCAGGATTTAAGATATAGAGGTTACTCAACGTCGTATGCGAAATAATTGGACAGTTGATACATAAAACAACTCCATGAAAAACAGCTGACCGACACACTGAGAAATACATACAGAGCTACTACTAGCGGAGTACAGTCTTAACTATATCCACGAACATTTTGGCGCCAAATATCATTACATATTATTATAATTTATTAATTATTCAAATATATGAACGAAATTGACTTGTATTTCCATATTTGATAATTGTGTTCTGTGATCAGTTTACATATCTTATTAAAACTAAATATATATCCAAATCGATATTTCTCATAAACTAATGAATTTCCTATTAATTGATTTACTATAAAGAACATTATGGTGTCTAATAAGTGTTGCATCTAGGGTTGCCACCTTTGAAAAATAGCAGACCCGGAGATAGGCTGATAAGCAAAAAAGAAAGCTCATCTAGCAATTTACTATGGTTTAGTCTATATATGAGGTGAAAAGATAGAATAATAAAAAAATAAAAATCGAAAAAATATGAAATAGGTATGTTTTTTATTTAAATTTAAAATCATACTTTACATTTTTTGTTGCACATTTCAATCATTTTTCTTGTTCAGGATTTTTTAAAAAGTGTTTTATTCTTGACAATTCATATTGTAATTTAATTTAACACAGAGTTCTGATTTCACCATTTCCACTGACAGACGATTTCTTTCATCAGACCACAAATTTCCCATCAACGAAAAGACATGTTCAACAAAAGCGTTACTTATTGGAATTGAAAATATTTTGCCAATAATTTTTGGAAGTTCGGTAAAATTTTTTTCTTTAAACAACATCACCCACAGTAAGTCTGAAGTTAAGTTCGTTTTTGAAAGCTCTGACCACACTTCCTGCACATTTTTTACTTCGTCGTAAAGTCAGTCTTCCTCAATATTTTTTAAACCTAACAAGTTCACCGAGTTTATTGCATCATCATACTCATTTGTTTTATTTTTTTTAATTAAAATTTGAAAACATCTTATAAATAGAATTGTTGAAATCGTAATATTTTTTTAAATAATCAATAGTTTTTTGGTACACTTCATTAGCTTCTTTTTTAATCATTACTTGCCCATTAGGTTCAAGGGATGAAATACTTTTTGTAACTTTTGCACCATAAAATTAATCTTTCAATCGATTTTTAATTTTATCTTTTAGACCTTGCATTACATTGTGTAAATCAACAGATGTTACAGAATTTGTTTCAAGTATTAATATTGCCTCATTAAGTATATTCATATAATGGTGAATAAAATACAAAAAGCATTCTGGTAAAGTTACTTTACGTGACAAATCGGTCATTTTCGTCGCATCAATATTTTTCGCGAACTTCCATATAACATGACATGCTTCCTCTCCTCGGCATTTAAAGTAAAATGAAACAGCAGGCCAAGACATTATCAGTCTATCGACAGCTTTAAACAAACTTAGCCATCTAGTTGGTCCATGTCGAAGAACTTTTCTGTATTCAATTTCGAATTCTTCAAAAAAATTTGGAGTTCCTTTACGCGCTTAGCACTATTTGAAAATTCGGCATACACTTTCAATACTAAATTTTCTACATCGTATGTCAATTTTTTCATAGCGGTTCTAACAGCGTTGTGAATTACGTGGCAATTACAATTTGCTTTTATTATTGTACTCTCTGGATATTTTTCAAGAAGTTTTTGATACCTACACCAAATTACGAATGCCGTAATTTACTGTTGCATTGTCGGCAGAAAATCCAGATAATAGTTCAGGGTCCAAATTTAATCGTT
Source organism: Pemphigus obesinymphae (assembly GCA_025469235.1). Classification (NCBI taxonomy): domain Eukaryota; kingdom Metazoa; phylum Arthropoda; class Insecta; order Hemiptera; family Aphididae; genus Pemphigus; species Pemphigus obesinymphae. The sequence continues at coordinate 18,098 of JAIPRL010005631.1, forward strand.
GCATAAACTTTTCAATATTTTCGAAAATTTTTAACGATGTCTCATCTGAATCCTAAATCCATTAATTTATTTTGGATTCCTTTTTTAATGTGAAAATACTGAACAACAATAGGATACATTTTTTGGGAACCCCTATTGGACGCATCAATAGCAATTGAAAAATAATTACCATTTTGAAAAGCCATAACCATTTTCAGATCTTGAATAGCTAGTTCTATTGAATTAGGACTGAGAATGTTTTTGACTATTGCTTCTGCTTTAGTACGTCCACAGTGAACTTTTTTTGCCATAACAGAATCTGTATATAGAGAAGTATTCAATTTCATTCCACAGTCCATACTTAAATAACTATGATGATGACTAATTGCGTGATAAATGGATGCTATTTCAATAATTGCTACTTTGAGTTCATCCGAGCTATTTCGTTTAGTCATAAACGCGGTCATTAATGAATTACGTTGCAAATTCTGAATAGTTTTTTTATGATTTTCACTGTTTAGATGAGTAGTTAAAGCTTTTTCACCATCCCATTTTACTGTGAAATTAACTTTACAAAATGAACATTTCGCTTTTTTCTCATCGATTTTAACTAACCATTTCATATACTTTTCGTTGGTCAACCATGCCTCTTTAAACTTAGTTTCATACTTTTTTACTTTTTTTGGATTATCCTCCAATTCTTCCATGATAATAAATTAATAATATATATAAATATACAAAAACTAAGCAACTGAATCTGATTAACCGGGAACAAATGCACGATGCACAAAACAGAACATAATATTGGCATTAAGTTAAGTAGGATTTCCAGAGTTTGTGTCAATCATTTCATCAATATCTAGTGAAGGTTGTAGTCAATATTTGGTAAGGAATTCATTAAAATTAGAAGAAAATGACTTACCTGCTGTGTGCTCTTTTTGACTTTCATTCAATAATAAAAACATGTATCCATTTTAACTTTGATAACTTTCAAAATATAAAAATACTTTATTAAATCAAAAAAATAGGTACCTACCTACTAAAACTTTGGGAATATTTATTTTTAATTTTAGATTTATTTATAAAAACCGAGGTTAAAAGAAGGAGACATACCATTTGTGTTACACAATTTGTGTTGAGGTTTGTATTTTTTAACAAACTATTTATTATAATACATGATTTATTCTGTATAACAACCATACTACCATTGGTTAAAATGAGTAACTATATAGATTATACATATCTCGTTAAATAATAATAAAATATTGTGTCTACATAATTTTTTTTCTCAAATCGCGGTAGGTATCTATTATCTAATGTGAAATTACTATAGATAAAAAAATGTTGTCATGAAATAAAATATTTAACTACATTGATGTCCGCTTGGGCGCTAGGTTTATTTCTCATATGAATTAATCAGTGATATACTTTGTGCATCAAAAATAAATATTCGTTGAGTAACCTCTATATCTAAAATAGTGGTAGTCACGTGTGATCGGTGGCAGCGCCACCAGGCAACGCCACGTCGCCGGCGCAGGCACTACGACCAGTCGTCTCCAGGCTAGTGCAATTCTATAGGGACGATTTGAACAGCGTTAGTTCGTTTCCCAACCACTGCTAGCATGGCATTCAAGCCCCTCCAAGTGACCGTTAGACGGCGGCTGTCATCATCATTTAACCAATGCGTTGTGATAAGTATAATACGGTATATTATCACAGAACAACCAGAAGAGACACTTTTCTAGATTTACATGGGTTCTTATGGGAGATAGATTTGCCATACCTGCGGGAGCATCAGTGTAGGCATTATGAAGATAATTCCCATTTGTCTGTTATTTCTGGCAGTATTGTTCATTTCGTCGTTTTTTTTTAATGCACAATATAATAGATTTGTTTACAATGATAATCGGAAAATGTGCAAAATCAGTTTCAGCAACAGAGAAGAATTTTTATTTATGCTTTATTTCTGGCTGCACTGATGCTCCCAAAATTTTTCACCGATTTTCGAGTTCTCAGTGACTGACTCTTCTGGTTGTTCTGTGATATTATATTGTGTTTAACATTTCCCATGTGAATGTTCTCTGTTAATCATTGTTTATTCATTATTGTTAATCTATTCCAAAAATATATGAAAGTACTTATGTAATTTCTAATATTACAATAGTACTGCTGGAAGATTTAATCAAGATTTATTCTTCGTATTAAATACTACATAAGTGAATAGGCATATAATATTATTCAATTATTGCAAAAAAATTAGAAACCTTGAAATTTATGGAACAGAAAGTATTGGGAACCAGCGCCACGCGGTTAGTTATTGATACTAGGTGTATAGTTCGTACACCAGGCACATGGAGCTCTGTTTGCAATGTCATTTTTTTTAACATGGCTGTTGCCTATCTATATAGTCGTCACTACTCCATAGAATAAGAATAACTATCGACACAGAGGTTCTGTATAACCAAATACTATAAATGACAATATGCGACAAACCGTGATAACAAAGCGACGACATACACCCTAGAAATCCACAAGTTTGCCTATACATTTTTATACTACGGCATTGGTTATACTACGACGTCGGTTATACCACATAACATACTATTATAGTATTGTACTATTTTATTTCTATATTATAATTTATAATGATATTTTCGTTTGTAGGCATGGTCGGTATTAACAAAACTCATTATTTATTCATAAGATATCACTTTTAATTTATAATAAATGCATACTGTACTAACAAAAAAAAAAAACATATTAACATAAAAACATAAAAAAACGACTTGCCCGAACATAGTCGTGACAAAGAGAAAGAGCTCAGAGCCCATTATGATATCATAGAAAGTAGGCAGTGTCTCCAACATTCTACCACAACTCGTTCATCCTGACGATAGAGGTTGTCTCCAACCCAGTAAATTACATAACACATAATAATTAATTATGTAGCTAATAACATAAATTTCATGACATAATACATAATAATAATCATAAATTTCATAACATAATACATACTAATAATTGGTGATTAGTGATGTACTAGAGAGGGTTGACACATTCTCATGTTACCTACGGAAATAATGCCTTCATAGGCCCTTTGAGTTTGTTGGAATCCCGGTATGTCGATCATAACATATCTGTCATTGGGTAATATCTTTTTAATAACATAAGGCCCTTTAAATTTTGGTATTAATTTTTTACTAACACCTGGGGTCACATCATAGTTATGAATAAGGACTAAATCTCCCTGAGTATAATTAGTAGGTAATTTATGTTTACTGTCATAAGAAGTTTTATTTTGTTGCTGATTCTTTTCAATGCAATTAGAAGCATTCTGCCTAATTTTTTTCAAGTCTCTTTCACTAGATATAACATATGAATCTAAATATTTTTTGATTTCATCATCAGGTTTACCAAATTGTTTTATACCATATAACAACATTGTTGGGACTTCATTTGTTGATCGATTTACTGTATTGTTAACTGCATATTCAACTTCATTTAAAGTTTTGTCCCACTGGGATAAAGTAAGGGTTAATTTTGCTATCATTGGAAGAATTGTACGGTTCACCCTTTCAGCTTGACCATTTGCTCTAGGGGTACCAGTAGCAATGTGTACAAGTTGAATACCCTGTTCTTCAACAAATTCCTGAAATATAGTAGATGTGAATGCACAACCTCTGTCTGATATTATCCTAATAGGTCTACTATAAAAATTAAAATAAGTTTTAGATGCTTAATCACTTCTTTACTATTAGTAGTCTTGGTAGAAAATAATTTTACATATTTAGTGAATGCATCGGTAACCAGAAAAATATATTGATGTCCATGAGGAGCTTTTTCAAATGGTCCTAAATGGTCTATAATCTATATGAATAGTATTAAATGGCAAATCACCCTTGGGAATAGAATGCAAATACCCTTCGGATTTACCACTGTTTGGAGCAAAAGATAAACATTTTAGACATTTTGAAATATAATATTTAATTTTTCTTTCATTTTTGGAAACCAATAAGAATTATTAATTAATGTTAATGTTTTATCGATACCAACATGTCCTACATTGTCATGACAAGTTCTAATGACATTATTGATTAACTCATCCGGTACATAAAAAAGCAATCTTCCACCGACTTTATGATAAACCAAACCATCACGTAGTTCATAAAATGGAATATCCGATTTTTCCAGTTTTTTTGCGAATTATGACAATTTCAGGATCAATGGATTGTTTAATAGATAGCACCTGTTCAAATGTATTTGCCTCTAATATTAGGATATTTTGTACTCTACTTAAAGCATCAACGTGAAACATCTGCTTATTAGAACGGTGAATTACTTTATAATCATAACTTTGAAGAAATAGTGCCTAACGCATTATGCGAGGACAAATATCTTTTTTATTTAATGTAAGTCAAAGACTATCACAATCAGTGGCAATTGTGAAAGGCATACCTTGCAAATAAATATGAAATCTTTTTAAAGCATAAATGATAGCTAAGCACTCTAGTTCATAACTGTGATACCTGGTTTCACAACCAGTAGTGCGCTTACTGAAATAAAATATTGGATGAAATTTATTGTCATGCTTTAGATTCTGAACTAAAGCTGAACCAAATCCTAACTGGCTAGCATCACAATGTAACTCAGTCTCTAATAACGGTGAATATAAACATAAAACTGGTGAAGAAGTTAAAGATGATTTTAATTTTTCGAATGCTAATAATTGATCTTCCCCAAAGACAATCTTGATCTTTCCTTATTAAATCATACAACGGTTTAGCAATAATAGAAAAATCCTTAACGAATCGCCTGAAATAACTAGCTAATCCCAGGAAACTATGAACTTCTTTTGAATTTTTTGGTACAGGAAAACTATCTATGGCATTGACATTATCTGGGTTAGGTGTAACACCTTTCAAACTAACCTCATAACCTAAGTATTGAATTTTTTCTTGTAAAAATGAACACTTGTCCAATCTAAGTTGAAGGTGATTTTGAGACATAATGTAAAATATTTCTGTTAATATACCAATATTTTCTTCTATAGTTTCAGTACTTATAAGAATATCATCTAAATAAATTAGAATTTTATTTGAGTTAACCAAAGAATGAAAAATGTTATTAATGTAACGCATAAAAATTGCTGGACTATTACAAAAACCAAATGGCATACGAGTATATTCAAATTGTCCCATAGGGGTCACAAATGAAAGATACTTAATGGAATCTTCTTGTACTTTAACATGATAAAAAGAATTTTTTATCTTTTAACATATCGAGATGATCATCAATTAATGGCAATGGAAACCTATCCTTAATTGTTACCTTATTTAGTTCTCTAAAATCAATACAAAGTCTAAGATCACCTGATTTTTTTTTTACTAGAACTTTGGGTGAACAATATGAAGAATTACTAGGTCTTATGATTTTATTTAATAGCAATTCATTAATTAACATTTTAAGTTTCTCTTTTTCATTACAGGACATACGCCTGGGCCGAAAATAAAAAGGTATGTGGTCTTTTTTTAATCTTACTTCCATCTCATACTGAAAATCTGTTTCTACAGGCCTTACTGCTTTTATATGTTTTTCAAAAATTTCGTTTACCCATTCTTGTACATCAACACACAAATTACTATTAATATCTAATTTAAAAGAGTTGGAATTAACAGTATCAATTAACATAATATCATCAAAAATATAATCATTATGAGCATCAACTTTTTCTATAAGTAAGCTTTTATTAAATGATAACTTGATTGAATTATTATTTATGAAATTCTTTCCTAACAAACAATTACAATTCATGGTGCAATATTATCAACAACATAAAATAAGATATTTAAATTTACTGGTATATCCTTTACAGAAACTATTGTATTGATAATACCCAACACTTTTAATGGACTTCTATTAATACCAGAAAGTTTAGAATTAACCGGGGTTACAGATAAATTTGAGGCGACAGCATTTTCCTTTATAATAGAAATTAGACTACCTGTATTGATGAGTGCATCCAGTGTCCATTGAGTTTCTTCGGATTTGATGTCGATATTCTGCATGAATGGTGGATTACTTGTCCCATCAATCTCAATCATCATTGTTGAACTCTCGTTGGAGTCTCCCCCCGTCTTATTATTCTTCAGCTTACAATCCCGTTGTCAGTGATTCATTGAGCCGCAATTGAAACAAGATCCTGGCATCCGCTTTGGCTCCGGGCAACTATGAATCGTATGAGCAGGACTATAGCAATTAAAACAGCGCTTGATTTTAGTTTTACTAAGTTCTGGAGCTTGAGTATCCTTTTTACTTCCGTTATTTTTGGGTACCAAAGTTGAAACATTTAACAATGGTTTGTTTGAGTTATACCGATGTGTACGTACTTTATTCAATCGTTCATAAGTCGAAATATCATCGAACATACCGTCAGTGTCTGTATGCTGTCTTGATAATAAATACGTAACCATATTTTGAGAATAAAAACCCTCCAGTAGTTGGATTTTTGTCTCTTCAAATGACAATCCCAGATCCTTACTCAATCTTACTTTGTCATAAAAGTAATCAATAGTTGTTTCAGTTTTGGACTGTGTTCTAGCGACTAATGCATGCCATAACTCTGTACGATTCGGAATACCAACGAATGATCGGGTAAATTGTCGCACGAACTCTTCCCAAGAACTGAACCGACGACTTCTAAACCACTGTTGAGCTGGTCCACATAAATTTGCGAGGACTGATTCAATTTTTAAGGAATCGGACCATTTGTTAATTTCAGCCATTCCGATGAATGTTTTCAGCCAGTCACTTGCTTCTGGACCAGTCTCACGACCCGTAAACGGTACAAAACTTTTATTAAGATCCGGCATAACATAAAATGAATTACTTTCGGTTTTTGAATTTGAAACCGTTAATTGTTGCATAAGCATGCGATTTTGTTCCATTAGCAAGTGGAATATCGCATTCATATCAGGAACTGCGTTTGGAACTGGAATGGAACTCGTTGGTGCACCACCGTGACCATGTGTTTCCATTCTATTATCGGGATCAAGATTTTCATCCGCTCTAATCTCGTGAATCCCACTTCTGATGTTGTAGGCATGGTCGGTATTAACAAAACTCATTATTTATTCATAAGATATCACTTTTAATTTATAATAAATGCATACTGTATTAACAAAAAAAAAACATATTAACATAAAAACATAAAAAAACGACTTGCCTGAACATAGTCGTGACAAAGAGAGTGAGCTCAGAGCCCATTATGATATCATATTATGATATCATAGAAAGTAGGCAGTGTCTCCAACTTTCTACCACACGTTTGTTTGTTAATATATGTAAATGTATTGAATTATTTTTTGTACTATTACTATCATTGACATATTAACTATATGGACTGCGCGTAGAGAGAGAGGTCATCAGTCGTAATAGAGCAAAAGAGACAAAACTACGAGTGAGGATAATCAATGTAGCCATTATAATAACACTAAATTATTTATATTATATACAATAATATGTAATAACAAAATAACTATATTTTGTATACAACTATATTATGAAAAAAAATGTAATTACTTACAGCTATTGTCCTATACAAAAAACTTGCACTGCCATGCTAAATTTTGTTAATTTGTGTATTTGTATGTAGTTAATAAAATAACTAAAATAAATAAAATTACCTACTTCCTATTATCGTTGTGTACTAAAAACGTGGATCATATATCTATGATAAATGCTGTTTACTTGCTAAATACATTATATAAAATGGATAAACACTGTATTTGTAAATGGAATATTGGTAATTTGGGGTTTTTCTGCGATCTAATAACTTATTGTACACTTGTACTTTACCCCCATACATACACAGTAAACACATTATGTATCAAGAAATTTGCCAACATAAACTGGTGTAATTTAAAGAAATTCGCTGGACTAAACTGATTTCAAATCGGGACACACCGGTTTACTTTTTTTCGACCACTGTACCAAGGTGGTCGAGAAATACCGATCCCATCTGTTCCCACCCCAAACTTGATTTCTCCTTTTATTATCTGTTATTACAATACCATTTATAGATTTTCACATTAAATATTTAATTTTAAAGAGATATTATATATATATATATATATTTTATACCTAATGTTCTAATGTTCGTAAAACAATATACCCAAATAAATAATACCCAAAAATGTTGTATTATGTGTGATAACTAATAATAAGAATTATGAAGGGGACAACCCGATTAATGCCACGAATTTCTAACTAAACCGATGTATCTTTAAATTAAACCAAGATCATTAATTGGGACGGGATCGGTATTGCACACCGGTTTACGCTGACGAATTTCTTGTTTGTATTCACCACGCCTATGGTTTAAATACATGGAAGAAATAAATGGGTTACTTTTTATTCCATGGTCCTTCCCAACTCGTATCTCTATCTCTCTCATACTATATGTTTTACGTCAACAAGCTCTCTCAGATATATTAAAGATTTACCGCTTGTTACACGGAAGGGAATATATCCTTACGAGTATACTGACAGCTGGGAAAAATTAGAAGAGACAAGTTTACCGAGGAAAGAGGACTTTTATAGTACATTAGGAGAAACAGAGATATCCGATGAAGACTACGAACACGCGATGAAGGTCTGGAAAGATTTTGGATGTCAGACTTTAGGAGATTACTCAGATTTATATTTAAAAATTGAAGTCATGCTGTTGGCCGATGTTTTTAAAAACTTCAGGGATATCTGTCTGAAGACATATAATTTGGACCCGGCACATTATTACACGGCACCAGGGTTTAGCTTCGATTGTATGGTAAAATACACAGAAATTAAATTGGAGCTCCTGACACATTATGATATGCTCCTAATGTTTGAGAAAGGTATATATTATACATTTAATTCATTTTTTTTCATAACTAATTATTTGATTTTTTTTAGGCATCCGAGGTGGGCTAGTACAAGCTAGTATGCGATATTCCAAGGCCAACAACCATACAACACCGGATTTTGATGAGAGAAAACAGAAATCATGGCTAATATATCAGGGGATTGTAAGTATTTTTTACTTGTAGTTTTTCGTGAATATGTTATAATATTATTTGATTTATAGGTAATAATTTATATGGATGGACAATGAATCAGTATATGCCATACGGAGGATTCAAATGGGTGGAGCCAACGCTAGATGGTCTAAACATGTTAACTGAGACTTCACACATAGGCCGCATGTACGAAGTCGACATCACATACCCCGAACACCTACACGATGAACACAATGACCTTCTGTTCCTGCCTAACAACATTAAACCGACGGGGTCGATAGTCCAAAAATTGATGGCCACATTAGAGGCAAAGAACAATTATATTATACACTACCGCAATCTACAGCAAGCAATTTTAAACGGATTAATTATTGAAAAGGTTCATAGAGTGTTAGAGTTTAACCATTCACCGTGACTATCCAAATACATAAGCTTAAACACTGAAATGAGGAAAAAGGCTGAAAATTACTTTGATAAGGACTTTTTCAAGTTAATGAACAACTCTGTATTTGGTAAAACAATGAAGAATGTTCGTAAAAGATTGGAGATGCAGCTTCTTTCGAATGATTGTAGAATACAGAAACTGATAAATAGACCAACCTTTAAGCATGTTATTAGATATAACGATAATTTATCAGCAGTAACGTGGGATAAAAAGATCATCGAATTCAACAAACCTATGTACATTGGATTCGCTGTACTTGAGGTCAGAAAAACCCTCATGTATGATTACCATTATAACGTGATGAAGAAACATTATAAAGACAACATAAACCTTATGTATACAGATACAGATTCATTAGTGTACTGTATAAAAACGGATGATTTTTATGTAGACTTGTTAACCAACCCCATACTGCTTGACCGTATGGACACGTCAAATTTGCCGAGATCCCACTCATGCTATATAGCCGAACGAAAGAAAATACCGGTACTATTTTCGGACGAGACTGATGGGAAGACTATGACAGAATTCATTGCGTTAAGAGCAAAGTTTTATGCATATATCATCGAAGGGAAAGAAAAAATAAAGGCGAAAGGTATTAGAGGACATGTGGTTAAAAACCACATGACTTTAAAAGATCATAAATGGTGTTTATTCCCCGAAGACTACGATAAGGAAGATGGATTTACACCATTTAGAGAAAATATTACAATCAGATCATTCAAACACCAGCTGATGACCATCAAGTCAAATAAGCTAACATACAACAGAATGATGAAAAACGGTTTGTTCTCAACGATCAAATACATACCTTGGCTCATGGCCATTATCGTATAGAATAAATAATGTTACTAATATTGTAAAATATATTATATATAATTTGTAAATATTTAATATATTGTAATTTGTTTTGTACTATTTGTTATAAATAAAAGCGTAAGCAAAATGTATAAAAAAAATAACTTTCTTATATATCTATCTCAAAGACACTGCTCTAACTTTTCTAGACAATTTCGAACAAACTAATCTGAATGCTTATTGGGAAAATATAGAAAACGCTTTTCGTTTAGAATTTGAACACCCATCACGAAAATATATGTTGAGGACAATTTTAGACAGTAAGAAACAATTATATGACAAATCCAAAGCCTCATATATAAATGATACGGAATATCTATGCAAACAAATTGACCCTAATATATATGTATATATTATATATATATAATATATGTCGCAAACAGAACTCGCGTATAATCCAACTAAAGGCTTAAAACCAGAAGTTGTTAAATATATAGGAAATTTGGACAATAATAACTAAAATGATTTAAAAAAGAATATCAGAAAATATGAATCTATTGAATTTATAACAAATGATAAAACACCAAATTATTATAACGAAATTAAATCTCAAACAACTAGAGAACATGTTAATTCAATGAATGAAAATAATACTCAAAACCAAATAGAACAATTATCTTCTCGAATTTCGGACCTAAAATCTATTGTCAAATCAATGAGTAAAAATTACAATTTCAATTGGAATCGAAACAACAATAACGAAAATCACAATAAAAATATTAACCCAAATCAAAATTATAATAATAATTGTCACACACATATAAATAATTATGATAATAATAATACACTTTTGCAATTAAACTCAAAACAAAACTATCACTATAACAACAATATTCGAATGAACAATTTTGAAATAATTTCATTAATTACAATCAAAAAACAATTTATTGCAATTTCGAACACAAATCACAATGTGAACATTGTCATAAATATAATCATAAAAGTCAAGAATTTAAATGGAAATTAATATGTGATTTCTGCAATAAAAGATACCATACTTCTGTTATTTGCTACACAAAAATTAAATTTACAAATCAAAAACCTGTTAATAGGTCTAATACACAAACTGGAAATTTGCTTCACCCTTTAATTCCGAAAAATTAACTCAAATTCTTGCTAAATAACACCTGCAAAAAACATAAATTCGGAAACCAATACAATGTCCAATAAACGTCCACAAGCCACTAAAAACAGTAATACTTTCGAAAATCAAATAGTAGATTCGATAAATATAATTGAATACAATATAGATATATTGAAAACCACACCTGAATATTCAATTGTACAATGTATTTCAGCTGATTTAAAATATAAAACAAAATTTTCCAATAAAATTTCACAAAAATATGGCAATATGTCATTCATACTTGAAAATTTTGAACTAATACCAGGTGAAATAACCACAACCAATACAGAGCATAAAACAATACACTATTTAATTACTAAAAATAAATATGATTCACCTATTTTATACTTAGATATTTATGAAACTCTATAGATATAACTTAAAAAACTCAGTTATAAAAGATGGATAAGAATATATTGCGATTTCTAAAACTAACTTAACCAATGGTCAATTAGAATGGAAGTCAGTAAAAAATATGATATTCGAAATATTTGATAAGAGTAAAATAAATATACTTATGTGTATATTTCAATAATGAACATGAAAATAAAAACAAAAACATAACTCAAAATATAAAAAATATACATAATTGTGCAAAAGAATTACAAACTATAAATACAATCAATATAATATAAAAAGAACAAATACATGAAAACATTGGAACACAAATAAATCCTACATATACTGTTAATAATGAAGTAATCGATTTAAATCAAATACATTTATATAACAATATTGTTTCGAAAATAACTATCGATTCAAATGAAATATATTCATATAGTATACTAAACATATTAGAATCAATTTTTGGTGTTACATAATTTAAAAGATTAACATGGGGACAAAAATCTAATACAATATATCAAAATAATATTAATACAAAATATTATGAAAATCCTAATATATACTCTACCAGGATACCTAAATCAAAGCTAAAAATATCTGACTTTTATCACATAAGAAAAGCAGATGAAGAAAAAAATTTAGTAAAAGGTATTTCCACAGAGAAAATTTTATATGAAAAAGATATAATGAAATCTAAAAATTATACATGGATAAATAAAGATAAAATATTACTAGATAAAATCGTTAATACATACATGAAAATAAATATAGTATCAAATCAACAAATTAACAAATTGCTTATTGCATATTACATATTGAATATTAAAAAACTTATATATGAAAATTTAATGTCACCCAAATACAGAAAATCATTTAAAAAATATAATACATTAACGTACCAAATTCCAACTTGTAATTCTAATACTAATACTAACTATAATATATTATACACAAAATTACTTTTACCAAAACAAAATGTGGACAATGCAATTATAATACCAGAATATTTAATTCAAAAGTTTTATTTAAGTCCTTACTTATTTTCCCTGGTAATGGATGAGATAACAAAGGATATACAGGGGGAGGTACAATGGTGCATGTTGTTTGCAGATGATATAGTACTGATAAGAGAAAGTCCTGAGGAAGTGAATGGTAGACTTGAAGAGTGGAGGGAAGCTCTGGAAAGTAAAGGACTAAGGATTAGTAGGAATAAAACAGAATATATAGAGTATGATTTTGGTGAAAGGGAACACAG